>JARKHS020033633.1:0-67225 GCA_030143305.2 Amblyomma americanum
GTCAGCAGAGCACTGCTCCTGTCCACCAGAGACCATTTCAGAGAAGGATGAGCGGCGATATTGACGAAAAGACAATTTTGATGCGGTCCAAAGCTATTTTCTTTAAGTGCGCACTGCTTTTCAAGGTAGCTTAAAAGGCGAGAGCGCATCTAAAAGGAGGAATTCCGTACGTATGTTGTGTTCATAACTTGTGATACAGAGTACGGGGCTCTCACTGTTGTTTTGCACTAGTCTTGCGGCCCGATAAGAAAAAGGCGCCGTCCCATCGTAACGCGAAGCAGGAACTGTTTTTTTTTTTTAGCCATAACAGATACCGATTACTGCTCGCCCATTTTCCTTTCCTACTTTTTCTTTTTCTTTGCGTTGAGCTGCGTTTTTCGACGCGCTGTTATCGGTGGTTGTAACGACTTACGTCACGGGTACGTCCCTAAGGGCAGCGGCCGATAAGTGCTGCCCTTGCATCCACTTGGCTGCTTCGACGCTTCGCTTGGCTTTCAGGGGCATCGCTCTCCCTCTTTGGGGTGTCGGTGCGTATGGCTGCACTCAGAAGGTAAACAGTTGTCGCGCAGCGCCATCCTGGCACGATAAGCATTGCGAGTGCGAATAGCTCCTGCAGTCCAGCGCACTGGCAGCTTTGACGAGATTCATCAGTTATTTGCTGTCCTCTTGAGTTCAGAATAAACCCGTTATGAGGCTTTGCGTCGCGGTCCGGATTGCGAATGACAAGTGTTCAGCCCGAAACCGCCGACTTACTTTCACGGAACGCTAGTACAGCCGCGTACTGAAGGCCGTCTTCAGGGAGGACTCCAGGAGCTGGTCTACGTGCAACTAACTTGCTGGCGCCGGTGGTGCTATCTAGTACGCTTCCGCTAAATTCGCGCCTTGGAAGAAACTAACGAAATTGGGGAAACTTTTGAATGATAAATTTTAGGACCTCAGGAAATTATAAGTACTGAATATTTAGATGTGTTCGTTTTGTAATCGAATTAGCCTTCGGGGCCCAGCGCAGAGGCTAGGAAAGCTTTCCTGTGGGATGCCGTGAGATTTTCTGCCACAGTCGCGTGCCTAACTTTAAATAATTTAATGTGCATAATGAGACATTTTCAGCAAACTTTCGAGACGTTATTTTTAATTTCCCAGGGGTACACCATGCATGAATCTACGTACTTTTCAACACGTCATCTCTGCAGCTGGCTCGACATGTTTCCAGAGTCTATGGGGAAAAAATGTAGACTACACCGTTGTTGTGGGTGGCTCCTTTCATTTGACAACAGCTCATGCATGCAAGGCAGGAGCGATGAAAAACGTTTCAGAAGTCAAAAACTTCTCGAATGTCTGAGCAGATCCGACGAGTCACCGAAGTTGTACAGTGCTCAAGGAATGAAACGCGACTGCAGCAGCACGCCATTTTTTTTGTCCTTGGCGGGCGGTACATGCTTCGGGTGAAGCCGAAAAACTTCACTGCGCTCGTGGGTTATCACACCTTTCACTTGAAACCGTCACTGAGTGACAATTTTGACAGCCAAGTCGTCATTCAGCTGCAGACACACACCTAAGATCCCGCGGTCCGATCATCACGCTGCATTTGGCGTGAAACCAAACATGTTGTGGACCTCACTGTCATGCATTTGTGGATACTCTTTGTGACGACTAGCGTGAACCAGCACCAGAAAAAAAAAGTATCTCATTTAGTTCTCCGTGTCTTTTGATAGCCAGCTGCAGAAGATGTCAGCTATTACTAACACTTAGACAAAAAATAAATAAATTCCACGACGCCCACTTCGCATTGTTTTGGTGGAAGGAGAGCAGATCTCAGCGCTGTAGTTGTGTTGCTGCAGAGAATGGTTGAAGAATGGTAGCAAAGCGGGGAGTCTATAGAGTGTTTTGTTTGCACACTAACTCTGAGGAAGAGGGGATAGCTCAGCAAGAGCTGACCGCGACAAGGGTTTAAAAAGGAGTAACGACGTGGTTAACGATGAGAGATACACTTGAAGTTACCATTATAACATGTTTTATGCGCAAGGCTCGCGTAGTGGCTCCGCAACTGAGCACAGGGCCAACGGAGAACGGAAGCACCTGACTGACTTGAGTGGGGCATTGTCTGGATGGCTGGTTTGTGCCCAGACCAACCGCCTCGAGGATTTATTGCAATCCTTTCACACATCCGCCATGCATGGTAGCCGTCGCATATACAACCACCGGAGGTGGCTTCTAGGTGGCTTCTTTCCTCGCATCTTTAAGAAACAGCTTTAGTTCTACCGAATGTCGTCAAAGTCATTCAGCTTATCTCGTTTATGTATTTTTTTCCTTTTCACACGACGTCCTCTGTGCTCTTGTATACCCTCTTTTTAATTCAGCTACGCTGGCTGGCAGGGGAACAACGCTGACGTAATCCTCATATTGCGACTGACCCGTACCGTCTGCCCAATAAACCTCACTGGAAGGAGGCCATGTAGCGGACAGCTTGCTGTGAGGGTGAGCGGTTCTTTAGACTTGCGTAACCGCCGACTGATGTAAAGACTTGCTCCCGCATCGCGTGTCAAGAGTTCGAGCGCTCATCACGTATAAGTTCGGTGTAAGGCCGTGCGGTACACTACAAACAACGGACGAGAGCCAATCCGCCGAGTTCGCACACTTCGTGGTTTTGGAAGCTCGCGTACTGGAACGCCAGCTGGCCGTGATTCTTACTCTCTGGACAGATTCGTAGAAGGGCGCGCTTGCTACACCTTGCTCTCCAAGAACATCGGCCATGACAAGACGCTCGTCTGCAATGAGCACCTTATGGTGCTGGGACAGCGACTTGCGAACTCTGGGCCGGCAGTCCATGCCGAAGATGCTGTGACATGGGCCCGTGTATACTAGTTCAGTACACTGAACCAGTGCACAGGTGCCCGCGTACTAGTTCAGAGCGCTTGTTGAGCCCGGCAGATGGTTGACTCCAGAAGAGCAGAATGGCTGGGTCTCAGCGCATGGATCGCTCGAAAACAAAAGCCAAGAATTCTGACATGGGGTTCGTTGACGTGCCACTAGTGCAGAAAGGTGACGTGCTGAAAGACCAGAACCTGGTCCAGGAGCAGCAGTCTTATCGGTATGCTTTGTAGGTTCGCGGACGCGCTGATGCAACCCCCCCCCCCCCCCCACACACACACACGCACACGCACACGACACGCGCGCGCGCGCCTGGTATTCTTATTGAGATCGCAGCAGCACTAACTGCGGCGCTGAGGTCTCTAGCCGCGGTGTAGCCTCGGTTGTGCACCAGAGGCGAATAGATCAGCTTGCTTTCTGCGCCCATGATTGACTCGCTTCGTTTGGTGTGGCTGAACGAAGCGCATGCTCTGCCTAGTGGTGATGAACGCGTGGCACGGGTGCGGGGGTTATTGCTGTAGCATCGTCTCGCACTACGACGTGGAGGAACCGGCCAAAAATCGGGCGTCAAGGCATGGCCAGTGAGCAAGTGAATGTAGTGAATCCGGGTACAACAAAAGATACGAGCACGCACGAATCGTGGTTGTCATTGTCGTCGTTGTCGCCATGGTGCCTACAACAAAATTCTTACAACTATTGACTGCAGGCGCGACTTATTCCCCGTCGCTGTCAGATTGGGCGTAAGTGTTACGACGCTGCGAAAGTGCATTCACGTCCGAGCAGTAGTCGCAGTGAACGTTCTTTGAATGGTATCTTGTATGCCGGTCATAACTACATGCGTCGCAACTTGCTCGCAATTAGGAAAGTTAAGATGAAAGACCTGAACAGGCAGACTACAACGGCAGGCTTAAAAAGTCATCTGAGGAAGACTATAACAATACTGCGTTCTCTAGTAAAGCAACGGCAGTTTGCTTTGCGCAGTGATGCATTGAAAGTAGTTAAGCTGGAAGGTGGGGATTGTAGGCTGAAGTCGCCCTGCGCATTCCAAAAATGTGGTCAGCTCCCTGTATGACCTTATGCTTTCCTCCTTCCTACTGTTCAAAGTCCGGAGCATATCTCAGCATTCCCTCCCATCCCCGGATCGCTCTCGTCAGCGAATACAAATTCTGCTACAGGTCAGTTCAGCGTGACAGAATAGTTCAGCATTCTCCCGGGCCCTGACCTCTGATAGCACCACACTGCAATTGTCGCCAGTGAACCACGCAAGTGCTGCGAATGACTTGAAAATCAGCTGACAATGCCAGCCTGAAACGCCGTCCCGATGCAAGAATTCTCACGAAGCAAGCGAGCCAGTTGTTTCCGATGAAAAGAAAGACGTCCCCCTCCTTTTCTGATAAGTATGCAAAATGTGATGTGCATAAATCGCATTCTCAGGGTTGAAGCGATCGTGCTTCACTGCTGTACGCCGCGTAATATAGTGCGTTTGCAATGAGGAGAGTTTTTTGTGCCAGTGCTGTCTGTTTTTTTTTATTCGTCAAGTGTGCATTGCCGCTAGGCGTATGTAAGGAAAAGGGGTCGAGAATGTAAGTGACTGTTACGAGTGATATCAATCCGCTGACCACTATACCGTCTTAACTGGCACTTGGCTGTTGCCTAGGGCACATTCGAAAAACTGCTCTAACAGAAGACCGCTCAGCAATCACGCCAGCCGACCAGAAAGACTCGGACCTATCCGGTGCCACACATACCTAAGAGAAGTTTTCCCATCCTTGCCCCCGAAATCTTGACTCGTTATGCAGGTCATCTGTGGCATTCTAGACACAAGCTGGAGGACGAAGGGATTTAGACTCACCGCTTTCTTCCAACCGACTTTGCATCAAGCCAAACACGTCTATACGAAAGCCTATGCGCAGACGTAGAAACAAAAACCAAGCAACCGCACGCATAGATAAAAACAGATACGATGCATGGTGAAGAGAACATTGAAGCCGCGGGAAACAAAAAAAAAAGGTTCTGCAGTGGCTCAATGTCCCCACTTTCCTCTGTCTCCTGTAAGCGCTGTTTTTCACCGCAAGGCCATGCACCAACCAGCCCCATTCTTCACCTTGTTTAAGTACAATGGTCAATTGCATCTACAGCGAAACAAGTTTTGCCAATTGGCCCAGTTTAGTACCAATGTCGTTTGTAAGTTAGCGATGGAGGCCGGAGAGAGTCTCTCCTTGCAATGATCCTCTTTGTCTTCTTCAGGAGGAGCTTACTCGTGTTGTTTAATCAACAATATGCATTGAACTCGGTCTGTTGTTGATATTATTGTCCTTTCATTTTGCACCGTTTTGCTCGCGGATATATTTCGTTCTTGATCGTAATTCTCGTTTTTCAGCTGTTTTTTTTTTTCATTTGTTTCGTGCTGCTGACAAGAATTGTTTCCAGCGTGGAAAGCCGCCTTCTACGTTTACATTCGTCCGTTTTATTCTCATTATAACTACCAATACACGGCCACGGCCACTGGCAGGGGACAGAGGTTATTTAGATGCAAATTTTTACAGCCTCTGAACGAGGTGCTGCAGCTTATGCAATGGCAATGGCGTATTGTTATCATTTTAGCGTGTTGCTTCATGAAAATGCAGCAACAGCCTTAAAGACGGCAAGCATAGAACAAAAATGCATTATCGAATCAATTACGCAGTTCGACGAACTGAGTACGGAGTAAGACTGACTGCGAAAGATACCGCCATTTGATGCATGTTCAGGGCAGGCACTGGAAATTCCTGATAAGCACTTATTTGTTCGTACATTATTAGTTCCACGGACAATTGAGCTAGTTGGTATATCTTTGAAAACTTTCGAAAGCGCTGCGACAGGGGACACAAAGAGAAAGACACCAAGGACAAGAGATTGTCCTTCGTGTCTTTCTCTTTGTGTCCCCTGTCGCAGTGCTTTCGAAAGTTTTCAAAGATTATTAGTTCCATATTAGTTTCTTCTTTCTTATTGACCGCAAAGTATTCAGCGGCTCATCGCTATTCTTGCGCTCATTCATTCAACACTCGAATGAGGAGCCATTCTGGGTATTGCTACTCTAGGATGGCACTGGCCATCGGAAACTGTGCACTGCTTTTCGCCGCCTGAAGATAGCTTGTGTACCGATGTCGTTGGTACACAAGATACATTTCGTACCTAGTGGTTCCAGCATCCGTCTCGCAAGTTGAAGGTGGAACGCTGCCCCTGTCAGCTACCGCGGCAGCTTTTCCGCAGTGAATTAATGCAAGGGGCTGAGCATCCAAAAACAACGTGCACCACTCTGGCATTGGAACTTCAACAAGGACTTGATCGCGGCTACTGTTTAAATTGCCGTCTTCGGACCGGATGTGTTGCGAAGTTCCTTCTGTTCTAAGGACAACGCAAACTTTGACTGAATGCAACGAGCACGACAGAAAAAAAGCTGTTCGTAAAATGCGGTAATCAATATATTTGTGAAGTGAACTTCTCAATAAATGTGGTTTTGATCATACGTTTTCCTGGATAATACGTTTTTACAGACCTTTATAAAAGAACATATGAAAGAGGTTCTACTGTTGTTCGCATTTACCCAAAACAGTGCTGGTCAAGCGTAATTGTGGTCGGGCGATGCTATTCTTGACTTATATCTGACTACGTGGAGATGTCAGAAGAAAACATGCAATGAGGAGGGCAGCCTCAAATAGCGTCTAAATCTGAAAACAAAAGGTGCTAGAAAGAGACGTGCTCACTGCATCACTGAATCACATCATCACACCATCACTGCATCACTGCGTCGCTGCCACCTCACTGCGTCACTGCATCACTGCATCGCTCAGTTTCAGCACGGTGTGCTGAAACCGAGCGACTCCTTCACTAGCTACACCACAAAGTCAAAACGGGCTCTTTGGTAGTTAACATCGTGATTTAACAAAGCATACACAATAAACAACATGTTGTAACGTGTCTCTCGCAGCACGGAAGCGGCAGCATGCGAGGTCGACGAGCAAGAGGGCGCCGGGCTGCCCTCTGCCGTGGAGGTGGCTGTGATCGGAGGCGGCGCTGTGGGCACCAGTGTCGCCTACCACTTGGCCAGGATGGGAAACAAGAGCGTCATTCTACTCGAAAAGACAGAGCTCACGGCTGGTTCCACCTGGCACGCGGTATGATGTTCTTCGATGGATGGATCGATCAATTTAGTGATTGATTGGTTGATTGATTCGTTATTAATGATTGGTTCATTGAGTGACTGATTTATCAAGCTGTCACCCGGAAAAATCTTTCTATATGCACAATGAATGAATGAATGAATGAATGAATGAATGAATGAATGAATGAATGAATGAATGAAAAGTTCTGTTGAATCCTTTTTGTGCAGGCTGGACTTGCGGCCCTATACCACCCGGGAATCAACATGAAAAAGATCCACTACGACAGCATCAACCTCTTCGCTGAGCTGCAGCTCGATACTGGAAGAGTAGGTGAACAAAAAAAAAAAACACGTGCGAAGAGCCTTACTCAACGTACTCGCTGTTAAGTCGTCCTCCAGGAATGCTATACAAAGAAATGAAAATGCTGACCAGGAAATGTTAGGCGAAGGCTAAATTTGGAGCTGTTTCCTGCGTGCAAATACTGAACTCGGCACAAACAGCTCTGGAGAGAGGTCCTGCTGGGATATGTACGCAATAGTCAAGAGTGCAAGTTTTTTGGCCGTAATTGCATGAAAGGTGCATTGAACGAACCTTGAAAAAAAAATGGCAGTGGCTTAGCTCCGCTATGCCAGGATATACGTAGCGGGAGGTACGTTTCCCTGGCTGAGCTTGTTGTTGGCACTGTATGTTTAGCAATGAGAGACGATGTCCGCTTGAAATGTCCGGGTCGCAGATGCACTTTCGGAAACTCGAATGGTGTGATCAGTCACACGACGGGCCTTCACATCCTCTTCGGTTGGTTGCCGTTGACTGACGCCTTCCATATATGGACTCCATCTCGGCGGCTATGCGGCGTCTATTACGCTCGGCAGTCTGGCGTCTCCGTTTGGCAAGGCGTTCCTCTCTTTGTTCCGGAGTCTCCACTGCTCTCTTCACCTTCTGACGCTCATTCTCCCTTTGTTGAGTAGCCAACTGCCAGGCGATAACCTCAGGATCGGAAGAGTTAATGTTCTCTTGTCTATACCGCCGTTTAGCAGCGGCTGGACTCTCCTGTGCCTCCATATCAAGCGTTGCGATACAGCCGCTGATTGCATCTCCGCTTTTTATACGCACTGCTGCGCATGCGATGATGCGCGGTTCGGGTGATGAGCGCGGTGTGACGTCATACCAAACGGCGGCGGTGGCGAGCCGAGCGGTGTGATGTCATGCCAGATGGCGCCGCGAGCGCTCAAAGCACATTAACCGTCGCACTTATCTAGGTAGACACCCGAACCGCACCTTAAAGGAAAGAATAAAGGAGGAAGGGAAACGACAAAGCGCGCGGCGCACCCACTCCTCCTCCCCGGTTGCCATGGTAACGGCGCATGCGTACAACTGGCCTCCGGCATGTACCACGCTCACATATCTCGGTGGACACCCGAACCGCGCCGTAAAGGAAACGATAAAGGAGGCAGGGAAACGACAAAGCGCGCGGAGCCAAAGCCTCCTCGAATTTTTTATTCTAGGAGGCTTTGGCGGAGCACCCACTCCTCCTGCCCGGTTGCCATGGTAACGGCGCATGCGCACAACTGTCCTCCCGCATGTACCATGGTAGCGCATGCGCACAACTGGCGTCTCGCCTGTACCGCGAAATGCTCGACTGGTAGCCTAGTGTAGCTCCCGCTACAAAATTTTGTTGCGTAGGTTTCAAAGAAGGTGACCACGTGTTGGCGGCTGAGATGAGAAATAACATAAAAAAACGTATATGACGGAAGAGACAAAGTATAATCTGCAAGATATGCAAAGTACAGGTAGAAGAAGACAGATAAGGTATGAAGTTGGTGTGATGTATCCATACGCAGCAATTCTGTACAAAAGCATTTTTGAACAGGAAAGAGTTTATGAATGCAGTTTTTTCATATATTGCAAGATTTCAATACAATAATCGACATATCCAGTGATCTCCCCCCCCCCCCCCCCCCCGACAGGCTTGCATTTATTTACCATTAACGTTTTTGATATCGTCAAAAACGTTCCTCTTTGGTTTTCTATGGCAGTCTTCACTGCTCCATGCGAGCAATGGAAAAACTTTAAAATGAAGATTTTGCTACGCATCGAAAAAATGGACAATTTCCTTCAATATTTCTAGTACAGTGTCTCACAATACTCCAATATTAAAAATCTTTCTCCAAGAATGATGGACATGTACAAAAACATCACTACTCTGCATTCCCTGAAAGCTCTAGTGGAAACTGAGCTAAACGTTTAGCTTGTTCTACTGATAGAGAGACGATTACGAAGACAGGTAAAAAAAAATAAAGCACCGTACATAGTTGTGAAATTAGTTATCGCGCAAGTCGCAATTTTCTCACGAGAGGATGCAAATAAAAACAAAATGGAGCGACCTGATTCGGTTGCCCTGGCAAGCAGGGCGGCCAGTTACTTGATCTGCCAGGTGGAAGGTCGAACTCGCGGCAGTCCTTCGCAGCTTTGGC
The DNA here is from genome assembly GCA_030143305.2 of Amblyomma americanum. Classification (NCBI taxonomy): domain Eukaryota; kingdom Metazoa; phylum Arthropoda; class Arachnida; order Ixodida; family Ixodidae; genus Amblyomma; species Amblyomma americanum. The sequence goes on from JARKHS020033633.1 coordinate 9,488, forward strand.
CACGTGGGGCCTCACGAGTGTTCCATCTCTGTCGCCGGTGCCAGGACCTGGGCTTCCACCGACCGGGCAGCGTCCGCCTGGCGTCGGTTCCCACTAGGATGGACGAGTTCCGCTACCAGATGCAGCGGCAGGGCTGGCACCCGGCGCCCCAGAGGCTCATCTCCGTCGACGAGATCAAGAAGCACGTGCCCTTCCTCAACCTGGACAAGGTGCGCGCGCTCAGCAAACGGCTTCTCTGGGGCCTCTCGATTTTAACAGAAGTCAAAACTGTGAATCCGATGTAGTTTATGCCAACACAGTATGTGCGGGCATGTGCAATGCCAGTAGCGTTCAGAGAAAGATAGCTCTCGCCGTAATGTGGTTTGGACCTGCTCTGAATTGAGGACCTTCGCGTAAGTGCCGGCTAATCTTGTCCAACGGAGTGGCAGGTAGTTCATAATAAAGAAAGCAAGCTGAGCAAGTCGGCACATATCGATCGCATATACCTCTGAGCCCGTTAAACCATTGAACGAACGCAGACAAAAGAAGTAGACAGAAGACCACTGGGTATACGGAGGAATACGCACTAAAAGCAAATGGGGTACTGCTTGTGCAGAAAAGTGCACCAGAAGTAGATCGCACGCCAACGGTGTCCTGTCCACCGTGCTGGAAGCCCTTCATACACGCTGCATGCCGCACGTGTCACGTGGTATTGTACTGTCTGAGTATCATGTATCCCTGCCGTAACCAAATAAAGGGGTCTTCTTTCTTGTACGCTAGTCGGGAGCAGACGTTTGGTCTTGTCTCTCCATCGTTGCACGGGCGGCACGATGTCGGTTGGCGTTATTGAAACAGCGCGCCTAAGCGGCGCCGCGACTACGACACGCACTTCCGGGTTTCTCGTGTCCTCTCCCTCTAGACACCCACCTCCACTGTCCTAGCTGTACACTCACTCTGTCTGATTTCTTTGCTGGTTTCACTCGTTCGTTAAACGCAGTAAGCAGTAACGAGCTAGGCAACTACACTTACGTGAGCGAAGTTTTGACAATGTTGCTGCTGTGTTCCTAAGAGTTGAGTTGAGTTGAGGTGTTGAATGCTACAGGTGGAATTAGCCTTGCTTATTCTGCCGGCAATTGCTCCACCGTAGCGTCACTTCTATGTTAATAATGTCCTACAACCTGTCGGATCTGCCCCGCTATGCGCACAGTCACTTATAATAGCACATATTCCACTCCCGCGGTCACCATTTACGCACACATTCACTCCACACAGTCCACACCGTGTTTCTAATGCGCTCGTGGGGTATGCAGTGTCGGTAGCCAGAAGAAAAGAAGTCTGTATGAGCACAGCCAGGCTGCTACTAACGATGCCATTATGTTGCCATTAAACCTGGAACACAAGGGGCAACAATGCGCCCTGATCGTCTAATCGTAGCCCTCTCTCCTTACCCTAGGTTCTAGGTGGACTGTACAACCCGGCGGACGGCCATATCGACCCGTACTCGCTAACCATGGCCATGGCGTCCGAGGCAAGGCGGCACGGAGCGCGCATCTTTCAAAACACGGCCGTTCTGGGACTGCGCAGGGACCACGGGAACGGACGCCAGTGGCTCGTCGAGACGAGCCGAGGGCCCGTCTACGCCAAGCACGTCGTCAACGCTGCCGGTGAGCTGTCGTCCTCGGGATCTGGTCCGTCGTTCATTTATGGAATGCTTTCCTAGAGAAAAAGAAAAGGACCTAACTGAAATATAGTAGCGCCGTATCAGATGACTGGTGGCAAAGCACTGCGGTGGAAGAAATTTGACACCACACAAATGCATATGTGGTGTGCCTTATTTCTCTGGTAGGTTTAACAATTGGCAAGATTTTTGTGCAGATATGGTTAGTTATGGATTGAACGTGGATTTTTTCAAGCCCTCTGTCTCAAATATTTTTGCAATGTCTAAAACACTTGCTACCGTTAGGGCTGAACCAACGGTATTAAAGCCGTACGTGGATCAGGGCAATCAAGTAATGTAATGTTTAGTCACGAAACATACACTCCGACTGCTATAACATACCCAACAATTCTGGACAAAAGCAATTTTGAGCAGGAAACCGTTTATGAACGCATTTTTTTTTCATATAATGCAATATTTCACTATGACAATCACTATATTCGCAGATCACCCGACGGCAGTCTTGTATATATGATTTTCTACGAACGTTTTCACTATCGTCAAAAGCGTTCCCCAATGGTTTTCTATGGCAGTCTTACCGGTTCGATGAGATCGATGGAAACACCTTAAAAGAAAGATTTTTTTCTACATATCAGAAGAAGGGACCATTACCTTCAATATTTCCATAACAGTGTCCTACAATTTTCCAATTTTTAAAATTTTTGCCCGCGAGCATTGGACATGCGCCGGGCTGAATATGCTGCTCAGGGCCCGTCCGTTAAAAACGCTGTTCGATTCGATGATCTTCTCAGGCCTGTCAGTAGAGAACTTTTGGTTTGCGGGCAAAACTTTCCTTCCGTTCGTTAATTAATGAGCTAACTACTGTCCCTGATATTGAGTATGTTACCTTGCACGGGAAGTCACTCTAAACGCCATAGATCAAAGTTTTTGGTCGCATACGATGACTGCCAAATCAGACATGATTTTCCTTTAATTGATGACGGACTTGGCGCTATGCCTAGCAATTTAAATTTCTCCACACTGTCTTGCAGCAATTTTGATCAGTAATTTTCTAGCGTTTACTTTTCTTTAACGCATTCATACCGTGCACAGGGGGCAACCGTCCGCAGCTATGAACAGTGTTACGATTTTTTTTTCATCTGTAACTGTTCTTCAGTTCTAAGCTTTCGAACGGACGTTATAAAGCATTATTAAGGCACCATCACTTTCCCGAAGGCGACTGCTTGGCTATTTAAATGCTATTGTTGTGGCTTCACTGCAATGCACAGATGTAGTTAGGAGAATGGGTACGTCAGAGCTCACAACTACCCTGCGCGGTACTTCCTTTCCAGGCGAGAAACTCACTCCATTCACACTTACGGCTCTCCATCCGAGACATTTAAGCGCCTTAGAGGGCCACGCAGGTCGATGATTAATAAGGACCCTTCCAGCAACGGGCGGCTATGAGCATATTCGCTTGCCCCGTGGATATGCGGAGCCCGCCTTGTGTTCAGCTTTCCAGGTGTGATTCCTGTTCGTTGTGCCGTGCCCTAGCTGTTAGCTCTTTCAAACATACTCGTTTTATAAAGCTGCAGTTGGTTTTTGTTCATATGCAAGGAAGTTCGACCAGAAGAAAAGGCACAAAGACACTGCGCGCCGATGATATCATGAAAAGGAGCTTGTAAAGAGGCAAGCAACGGAGCTAAGAGAAGATGAAGGTTGTTGTTGTTGTTGCCTATGAAGCGATGGCACATACCCACGGAAGGGATTGGCCAGGGTTTGGTGCAGATCCAAACAGGAGAAAAACTCATCCAGGTTCAGATCCCTCATATGAAAGATGACAAAGTTTGAGCATTCAATTAATGATTACTCCTCATACATTTGTGACAAGCACTTTTATCGGTCTTCTAACTGCTTTTCTACATGGCGTGTAATATCCAAAAGTCATTTTCAACTTTAGCAGAGAAATAACCAAAAAATTCGTCCTCTTGTGCAAAATGGTTGCTCCCGTTCATACTGCAGGGACCTGAACACACTTAAGTATAGATGTTTTTGGAGCTCGTTGCCGCGTACCCAACACTGTGGCCGCAGGCGTGGCAAAGACATCGTGTTTCTTGTGTCACCCGCATGTTCACCTTTCTTGGCGTAAAAGTTCGTGCCCCGAAATAAACTCCACTGCTATCGGAACACTTTTTTTCTTTCACTCTAGCAGGCTTCTGGGCCCACGAGGTGAACGCTCTAGCAGGCGTCGAACTTCCGTTAGTTCCCATCCACCACCAGTATTTCATAACTAACTCCATAGCGGAAGTGAAGAATCTCAAGGTACACGCAAAGCATCGCTCACGTGACGCCGCGTGCTGGCGTCACCCTAGCATCAAACCACTCATGCTCGTTTCTCTCGTGATTCCCTCTCCCTTCCTCAGAAGGAAATACCGGTCCTAAGGCACCTGGAAGGAGGCTTCTACATGCGGCAGGAGCGCGACGGCCTGCTCATTGGACCGTATGAGCACCAAGACAAAATGAAGATTTGCGACGACTGGGTCACCGACCGTGTTCCTCCCGGTAAGGATTGTGTGACCACTGCAAGTCCACTTTGTCACGGCTGCGCGTTTGTTCCGTAAGACAAGCCCCCTTGTGACACGCACGCGCAGTCAAATTTGCGTACTTCCTTTCTTTTTCACATACCGGCCACGTAGCGCAGGTCACATTAACCATGTATGATTACATACTTGTTTTCTTTGTTTCAGTTTAGTTAAATATTGCTTTAACCAGAATGCAGTAAGCAACAAACGCCCGACGTCCACATGGCGTCGAAACAAATTTATCTCCTCCGGTTTCGTAGCAGGAGACAAGCGACTGACTGGAGAGATCTAATGGAAGTGTGGAGTACTTGCCTCTTAGAGTTGAATATCTATTAAATTAACTGCGCTCCACATTGACGTTGATGAATATTCAGAAGGCTGATTGACTAGCGCTCTTACGCGGCTACGAGAAACAGCTTTGGACATTGTTGTCCCACACGGATTACGCGATCAAGGGCTGACAAATTTGTCCTGGCCCCCATACCGGCTCAGTCAACGAGTATAGTCATGAGGGCACTAGATATAAAACAAAATTGATTATATTTGTATGTAAAGGGAACTGTTATCTTTAAATTACACACATGTAGCCTGCTGCGCACACAACAGTTCGAATAGGCGGTCTTTCAGGTATTATAAACACGTTTCTTTATTTTTCCCGAATCGAGGATGAAAAGCGCCAGTTTTGATTTCTTGCTCCGAAGGACAGCTTCGAGACGTGCAATCTCGCGCAAACCTGACAAAGCTGCCTTATCCAGACGGGTCGTGTTAGTAACCAACAGAAACATGGATCGTGTTGACTCCTCCAGGCTTCGGTAGGGAGCTGTTCAACCCGGACCTGGACCGGCTCTCGGAGCACATCGAGCACGCCATGGACTTGGTGCCGGCGCTGAAGACGGCCGAGATCCGCACCACTGTGTCCGGACCCATCACGTATTCCGCCGACGGCCTTCCCTGCATCGGACCCATGCCCGGATTCCGCAACTACTGGGTGGCCGCGGGATTTGCGTGAGCATCCCGTACTCCCTGTTTATCCTTTCATTCGCTGTAGTACGTGTAAACAAATAGAGAAACTGCTTAGTCACTGCGATCTTAAATCTCGTGTGTATTCACAGCTAAACCGCAACGGCAGACATTTGTGCAAGTGTTTTCCAAGGGGAAATTGGCTCCCCACTCTCTCTATTTTAGGAGCGAAAGCTCTACTTCACGACCAAAGCTACAAAAGCCGATTCATCGCTGAAGCCTTTACCTTGAATGAATGAATGAATGAATGAATGAATGAATGAATGAATGCATGCATGACTGAATGAATGAATGAATGATGCGCCGTGATTTAACCCGTGGCGTGCGAACAGATCAGCACGAGGGCACTATGCTATTGCTGCAGCCGATCACGCCTCGTGTTAAACTGCAGCACGCTCCCGGGCTGTTGATTAAACATCGTCGTCTTCATCAACTTCCATCTGTGGCTCGAACAGATCAAATAAACGCTTAACCTGAGTCCAATATCGTCGCCTGACGTGCCGACGACCAAGCAAAGCAAAACCATGAGCCAACCAGGCTAAACACATGCTTTCACACGTCTACTCGGTTTAGCTACGTTAAAACCCTACCACATTTTTTTAGGCACGCGCTACGAACAGTGTGGGACGATTCAATGCCTCGGGACAATATAAAAATTGTACTATGTCGTCTATAGCGGCCTTACATATCTGCTACTGCTACGATCTGGACGAGGGCATCAAGAGTCTTACCATAAAAAGTCCGAACCTGACGCCGCTGTGATGTGTGGCGCGCGCATATACTCACTCACAGTGTTCCTGTATATGCTTATAATTTTCCTCTCTTTATAAGAACACTATTCACTTACAAGCGCACACGATAATTTTTTATGTTTCTCCTCTGTAACGCATTGTGCTGCAGGTGACCAACTTTGTATTTCAAGGCAAACAATTTTACTTAAGACAGTAAAACAAAACTACCTTTACTTTTCATACAGAGTGAAGTAGCTGCTTCTGGAGAGGCCTGCTTTGATTTTGGTGCTCATCACAGAAACAAAATATTTACTAGTAATGAAAGCTAAATTGTGGAAATATGCATCGCAAATACAGCAGTGCCAGCTAAAGCTTCTCGAGAAATCAATTCACTGCCGTCCTTTTCGTGAGGAGTCCTGGGAGTAGGAGCTCCGCTCGAGTGTGTGGTAATCTGAGGCACTGGTTGAATAAGTCTTGGGTCACCGATCTACTGTAAAAAAAAAAAACGGTTAGTTGATCGTTTCGGAACCCCTACGGGTTCCTTGTTTACAATGAAGAACCGGCCGAGTAAGAAGCAGCTTATGTAGCTTTGAAAAATTGACGTATTTGCGTAAGCCGGGTGAAGGTTCCCCTTAGTCCTGTTGATAGTGTTCGGCGTTAACTGTATGATCAGTGATCCGCGGTGCAGCCGTGCTGAGAGGCTTCTTTCGGTAGCAAAGATTTCTACGTCATCCCAGGCGATTTCATGCCCTTCTTTTTGCGCGTGTTCTGCCACAGCATTTGACGCGGTCCGGTTCCTGGAGACATCATTGCGGTGCTCTTTTAGCAGCCTTGGCTAATTTCCCGTCTCATCGATGTAGACGGAGTCGCAATCATCACAAGGTATCTTATACACGATACCCGGAAACTTTGAACGGGGCAAAGCATGTTTCACACTAGCAAGAGCTCCGCGCAATTTGCTGGTAGGCATGTGGGCAATGTGCACATTGTGCTTCTTGAAGACACGTGCCAAGGCTTCGCTTATGCCTGGGATGTGCGGAATGACCGCGCGTTTTGGTTGAGATGACGACGTCGCATTTTGAGTGGGTTGCGGACCGCGTCAAACGCCGTGGTAGAACACGCGCAAAAAGAAGAGCATGAAATCGCTTGGGATGACGTAGAAATCGCTGCTACCGAATGAAGCCTCTCAGCACGGCTGCACCTAGAATCACTGATCATACAAATAACGCCGAACACTATCAACAGGACTAAAGAGGAATCTTCACTCGGCTTACGCAAAATCATTACGTCGACTTGTCAAAGCTACTTAAGCTGCTTCTTACTCGGCCGGTTCTTCATTGTGAACAAAGAACCCGTGGGGGTTCCGAAACGTCAACTGTTTTGTTTTTGAAAATTATCAGTGACCCACGACTTGTTCAGCCATGCTACAGCCTGACCAGACGGCGTTCCGTCAAACCCTGGATTATATCTGAGGCACTGTGACGTGTATCCGAAAACAGCATCGCAACGAGGCGTAATGCATTCTCGGTGATAGGCTGTAAGTACAGTCATGAGAAATATGAGAGGAAACAAGGTTTGAAAATTCATTTATTGATTACACAATAATTCTGCTTGATAAGCGCAGTCTTCTCTGTTTGCTAACTAGTTTTCCTCCGCACGATATCTAGAAGTCATTCTCGAATTCAGTGGAGGAATAACCAGAAAATTCGCAATTTTTGGCGGAAGGTTTGTTCCCTATAAAATTTCTCATGATTGTATACCTTTATTTCTTTATTTAGTTTCTTTTTTAATTTTCAAACTGTTGGCAACTACTCCTACATGTTGCTGCGCAAGTTTCTGTGCATGTACAAATCTCTCAGGCTAGAACCGCAAACGCACTGCATTCTGTCGGCGTGTTGCGTCCAGCTACGGAATCATTCACTCCGGAGGAGCCGGCCGATACCTGGCAGAGTGGATGACGTCTGGAGAGCCGCCTTACGACCTCACTGAAACCGATCCGGGTCGATTTGGGAAATGGACAACAAGGTACGTAGACTCTTCCCGAAATGGTAGTCAGCTTTCAACGCGACACACCGGTAGCGCGGCCCGACTTACCTGTGTTTAGACCTGCAAGGATCACACAGCTCGGTGATAATGGCTGCACAAGCATTGTAGCCAGCAGTCCAACCCGTAAGCTGGCAGCTGAGAAATTTAATGATTCGCGTATCTTTTTTTTTTTCAGTAGCAGTTAAATTATAGTACGAACTCACTTTTTGTCCTTGTTATCTATATTTGATTTCTGTGCCAAGCTTTTTTTCTAAACTTCAAGAGGTTAAGAAGAAAAGAACAAAGCAACAAACTATGCATTACAAAATTCTTGAGGGCGATGTACAGAAACCAGACCCGTATATGACTACTCATGCAGTGATCCGTAAACAGTGTCATGGGGAAGGAAAATGTACAGTTCTTTAATATCGATGTTGATAATAGGCTGAGAGTAAATTACTTGGGAAACTGAAATTGTTTACAGCGAAGTTCTGAGTGTGCTATTGTTTCATGTAAGTAATGAACATTACCGAAATTCGCCGTACTGACTGCAACCCCTGATTGCTAGGTGTTCATGATCGAAAGTGCAAGTCATTCCAGCCTCTTTTTTTTCCGGATATAATTGATTACCTAACAAAACTTCCAAAGAAAAAAAAAGGTCGTTGCACTTATGACACTGTATCTGCCGGTCCATTTCGACAGCTTTACGAAAGATTCAATAGAAAGTCCGAAATTGTGGAGCATGTAAAGAAACGTCTGCAAGGACAAGGTCCTTAAATGACAAGTTTAAGCCAATTAAAGGTATAACCGCGAGCGAAGTTGTTTGTGCGAGGGATGCTATTTGTTTTGACGCGATATTTTCCTGTAAGACACAAGCACTAGGTAGAGTGGTACGCGCGTTAGAATAAACCACAGAACACATAAAAGCGGCTCTGAAATACATTTTGAGGAGAGCACAAAACTTGCTTAGTCACTGCATTATATTGTTATGAACACGTGAGCCAAATATTACGCTTCTACACGCAGCAGAGAACCCACAATCACGCACGAAAGTTGGCGAGCCGTTCCCGGCGACTTTTTCATGCTCGCACCCTCCTCCGTCGCACGCTCTCTGCGTATACCGGTTCAGATATGGCTATTGGTTAGATTCTTTAAGATGTCAGGCAGCTACCACGGCCACGGCCAAAAAGCCGCATAGCTCTGGCGAGTCAGCAGTCCCCCCCACCCTCCCTGTGCGGCCGGCGGAGGAGCGCCGACTTTTCGCCGTGCAGAAAGTGACGAGAAGAGAGGGAAAGGCGCGAAGACATTGAAATTTAAATTCAGACTGCAGATAATTCCGCTTCTACAAAGTGTATTTAAAAAACTCTTGATGGAGGGTGTTCGTGAAGCAGTGTTCTTTAATATCCCAGGCGTACCGCAAGTTTATTAGAACTCCTTTCAGGGCCCATTTCACTGTAAAAGCGAAGTATTGCGAACATGCGAATAAGACAAGAGCTATCTACTGACATTACAACAAGTGTAACGGTCCCGAAAACGACCATTACCTGCACGCTGCGCAGAAGCGGATGGACTGACTTTCATCGCCGACGCGCGAATGCAAACATATCTGTTTTGTTGCCCAACATGGCCTGAACAAAAAAAGAAAGAAACCCGCGGAGAGGGGATGCAAAGGCTTCGCTTCCCCACAGGTCGTACCTGTTCGCCAAGGCCAGGGAGACGTACGGCATGAACAACAGCTTCACCTATCCCAAGGAAGAGCGCTGGGCGGGCAGGCCGACGCAGCGGGTGTCCGGCATCTACGACCAGCTGGTCGAGAGAGGAGCCGAGATGGGATTCCACGCCGGTGAGCACGCGCTGCAGCGGAAGGGGGTTTTTCTCTCTTTTTTTTCATATACTGTGACAGCTATGGGGGGGGGGGGGGGGGTTATGCCGTATGAGTAGTGTGTTGTCGCAAACTGAAGAGAATATGCTGCCCGAGTGGCGCTCCTGGGAATGTGAGCCATGGAATGTGGTGTGTGTGTGTGTGTGTGTGTGTGTGTGTGTGTGTGTGTGTGTGTGTGTGTGTGTGTGTGTGTGTGTGTGTGTGTGTGTGTGTGTGTGTGTGTGTGTGTGTGTGTGTGTGTGTGTGTGTGTGTGTGTGTGTGTGTGTGTGTGTGTGTGTGTGTGTGTGTGTGTGTGTGTGTGTGTGTGTGTGTGTGTGTGTGTGTGTGTGTGTGTGTGTGTGTGTGTGTGTGTGTGTGTGTGTGTGTGTGTGTGTGTGTGTGTGTGTGTGTGTGTGTGCGTGCGTGCTGTGTGTGTGTGTCGCGCGCGCGCGTTGTGGCCCGGTGCGGTGCGGGCTTGAGAGCAGTGCGGTGTGGTTCCTCAGGGTGTGTTGTGCCCCGAAGTAGCACACGGACCATTTAGGAGGGCTCTGGATTAATTTCGGTCAGCTAGTATTCTTTAACGTGCGCTGACATCGCAAAGTGCATAGGCTTCTATTGTTTATCGCTTCTATCGCAATTCGGCCGCCGCGGTCAGGATTCCGTCCCGTGACTTGGAGCTCAGCGGCCGAACGCCAAAGTTTCTCTAAACTTCTCTTTTTCAAAACCCTTATCGCTGCCTCCCTCAGGGCATAGGAAACAGAACTACACGAAGTTTTAAAGGTGCTGCATGCGTGTATAGTCAAGTAGTGGGTGATGACGGGCGAACCCTGTATCCCCGCCCCGAAACATGATGCGAAGCTCCGATGAGCTCTTTTCAGCAAAATGCCGGGCTCTAATGGGACGCAGATCGAGGCAGACTCGCAGCAAGGGGGCATGCCGCGTATTACCCGGCTGCTAAGTGTTGGCTGGCGGCCCTTTTCAGGCCGTCGAGGACCGATTAACAGCGCTGAAGGCTCCAATATTCGCGTCGCACGAGAGTTCTGCTTATAGCTGCCATGTAAAATAAATGCGCAAGTTGGGTTGTAATCTTCGAACTATAAAATGAGTGTTAAGCGTATTTTGCATGGGTGCAAAGTTTATAGTGCATGGTAGCACATAGATATATTGTCACGCGTGAATGCGGGAGGTCACTGGTCACAAGAGACAGCGGCGGGCTTCGACGAACGTCTTGACCGCCGCTCCAGATAGCTTCTTCTTCTTGAGAAAGTTCTGCGTTCATATGTAAAGTAGTTAGTAAAATTCGCTAACTCCAAATAAATTCAGATCGCATCGTTTGACAACAGCATACCATATAATCTAAAGAACAACCAGCCGTCGATGCTTGGTTGGGACAGATTTCCCGAAATGGTCATTCATAACTATGTACAATTTTCTTCTTATTGTAATGTTTAATTAGGGCCTTTCGTTTTTGGTTGAAACCACGTTTTATCCAATTCTTGCATCCAATATTAACTGCTTGGAAGTTGGGTTAAACTCGATTTCTATGCGAAAATACACCTTCTAGAAAACGTAGGTTTTAAGTACACAAAGCTTAAGGAACTGAACGAAAATTAGGAGATATCTTAATACTTATTTCGGAGTGGTGTTTTCAGTTAACTGATTTTAAGCCTCTTTCACCCCTTGTTATTCGTGACATGACTTAATTTGAGAATAAGTTCGAGACTGTAGTTTGGAAGCGAGAGGGAAAAACACAGTTCCTGGCCAGCCGTCTTACGGCATCGTTGCACCAAGCGCTACCCATGCTAACTCCGTTCGGCTGCAAGCCTCTTGCGCGCTTAAAATGGTAGCCGTGATCTTGAATCAATATCGCACAGTCAAACAAAGGCGGGCAGACCTTGAACAGGCACATACGTGCTGCGCCAGATATTGTAATGTACGCGACGGAATAACTGCAACAAATTAGAAAAAAAATATCGATGCATGTGGTGGTCCATGCTAGGGGGGTGCAGCTCTGTGCAGAGATTATTAGTTACAGCTCTTACCTGCACCACGGCCGGGCTGGAGCAGCGAAGGCGGCGCGCTCCTCTCGAGACCGGCCATGCCTGTACATAAATGCGTGTGATCAACACCATGTCGGTCAATGAACGGCTGGGGGTGTAGCTCAGTGGTAGAGCGCTCGCTTCGCATGTGAGAGGCCCCGGGTTCGAACCCCGGCACCTCCATTTGTAGTTCAGCCTTTTTTTTTCCTTTAATGTTTTTAAAATACATTGTACATATCGCTGAAAAAAAAAATTGGGTCCTACTATAACCGTAGCTGCTTTTCGCGTTATTGAGCGAGGGCTCTTCATACAGTCATGCCCCGTTAATACGACCCCCGTTATTATGGACGACTCCAATTAATGACTGCTTTTCTGGGGACCAAACTCGCTGTCCGGACAATGTACAGGGCTATAATGCACAGAGTCCATTGGGGCCCATGAATTTCTGTCTCGTTAAAATGGACAGCGATGACCACCAGATCTCGACTGCCCGAACCAGATGTCTCCTTTTCGGTATTTTGAAAGCAGAACACCAGCGAAAGGCAATGCGAAAGTGCAAATGCCTCAGTGACGGCCGTTTTTTGTGTGTGTGTGCTTTCATGTTTTACAGTGCCAAGGTGCCCGGTTGTCGTTCGTTACTGTTTGCTGTATTTTATTAACTGATGTGAAGAATGTGACGCCGCTGTCAACACCTGCCAGTGATTACGTACGGATATTTACTAGCGTTCATAGGATGCGAAGAGTCGTAGTGGAAAATATTCCATCTCTCCATCAAACGCCATCGCCCATGTAATGCTCCACTAGGGGCTTCAAACTGAGCCGCGCTATTTAAAAGATAATGGTGACCAGAATAATACATTTCCAATTACCAAGGTTTCATCTGATCTCCAATTCATTGTCTTCTACTATGCACAAAAGCAGAACTTAATTACAAATTGCTTTATTTTGGTTTTTTTATTCCTTATTATGGACTCTTCGCTTTATGGAGAGTTTTGCTCGGGAACCAAAGTGTTCATGTTAACGAGGCACCACTGTATACGCGTTTTCTGCTGCCAGATTTGCACGCGTGCTTGGCTCACATTGCCTCATGTTGGCCCTGTCTGCTCTCTCGCTGTTGTGCAGTTATACAACAACGGAGTGCAGCCTTCTGAGTTCAGTGCTTCAGTGAGGTACCAGCGTGAAAAGGCTTCAGTAAACAGCGGGTGCTGAAAAAAAAAATAGCGGCGGTTTAGCTCTGGTTAAACCTGGAGTGACGCGATAGCTACAGCTGGCCGAGTGGAACTTGTTCAGTTGAATTGCAAAGTCAGTCTTTCGCCGTTCCGTTTCGCTGGGCGTTCCTTCTTCATATTCGTCCCACTTGACACGGCGCATGCGCACAGCTGTGGCAGCTCGGTTTCGCCGGCGCGCCGTGCCGCCGGCAGAAGCAACTGCTCCGCACCACGCGGCTGATCACGTGACCAACTACGTGACGAACCACGCTGAAGGCTCGAAATGCTACCGTAATGTAGCTCTCGCTACAAAAGGATGTAGATGTCTGATATGATAAAGTTTTAAGTCCATCTACCATCTTCATATTGTTTATCCAAATAATGACCAAGAAACAGGGCATTTTATGTCCCGAACAAAAACTATGTATAGCGCTAATAGTAAGGTATCTTTCTGACGAAAAAAAATAATTACCAGAAAAAACTCTGAATCCTGCAACTCTTTCCTGGATAACCCGATCTGTTCCCGAATGTCAGTTTCAAAAGTCATCGCCCTATTTCTACTCCCTGAGTTCCGGAAAAAATTAAAGATGAAAACGAGAAGTCCAAGGCTTAATTTGCTGGGAACTTGTTTGGGAATATGCTGTATGCTCGGGGATCGTTCATGACACTCAGCCTTTTGACATCGGACATGAGAAAGAGAGAGAGGGAACGTCCTTACTGAAATTTTAAGTCCGGCACTATGAAGCCAAGGCAGCTAGATGGACTTCCAGGTATAAGTCAAGGCCGCTTGTTGTAACGCGTAAAGTCGCTTCCCGTTCTGTTGACTGAAAAGCAGATATGTCAGAACCGCAATGAATCAGAAATGTTTTATTGTTAATGCATGGTTTCAGTTTGAATTTTTTATGAAGGGGAGACCTTTTCTTTTAATTGCTCAAATGTTCCCTTTGGCATAAGACAGTTAAATGTACAAATGCAGACCTGCGTCGGCTATTAATGCCAACAAGGCCCGGCGTTGGGGCCCGTGTGTCCAGATTCTTGTGTCTGGTGGTCAGCTAGGGTGGCAATCCTGGCTGCCGAGGTGTAGCTTGAGTGCCGCCCAAAGTCCGGGGCAAGTTATCATGAAGTGAGCTACCGTCACCTCTGTATCGAGGCGGGGCAGAAGAGGCCGGTCGGAAGAGGAGTCTGCGATGTCCAGGAGGCCCTGGCCGCAGGATTCAGCGCAGCCCCCACCTACTTTTTCGGGCAGTACGACGTCTCCTGCGGATAGCAGCAGCACAGGCAGCGGGTAGTTCACTTTCAGTGGATGGGATGCATTGTCAGCTTCCCTGAAATGGTGTGCATGGTGCGTCGAGCCCACACAACTCGGACAGGGCATGAATATGGTTACGCAATGTGGCACACATCACCAACGATGTCCATGGGACTGGCTAGGCACCGTAGAACCCGAACTGCTTGCGTGGAATCTGTGTGTTTATATCCTGGCCGGGTCGCTTCTTGCCACTTGTTTGGCTGCCTTAGCGTTTGGAGCGCCGGTGCTCGACAGGTTTCCGCAGGGCTTTCCACCGTTTACCCTATCGGGTGAGCTAACTATAAAGGAGAGACCCCGAGTGTGGCTTTCAAGCAGATTGCCTCCCAACCACCAAGAATAACTCTGGATGGGACGTTCCCTTTAGCCACACAAACAGGCCAGCAAGCTGTGCAAAACAACGCGTTGTTAACTGATAGCGATCTTTTTGCTGACACCAAACCAGTTCACTAATCAGGCTTGCTGCGCTCCGTCCCCCTATAGGATGGGAGCAGCCGGCCTGGTTCTCCCAGCCTGGCGACGAGGGGGGCTACCATCCCAGCTTCCGGCGCTGCAACTGGTTCGAGCCCATGAAGCGCGAGTGCCGCAGCGTCCTCGAGAACGTCGGCGTCATCGACCTGACTCCGTTCGCCAAGTTCGAAGTGACCGGCGAAGGGGCGAGCCGCTTCCTCGACAGGCTTCTGGCCAACAAGCTGCCTGCCGTAAGTGGACGGACGCCGCACAGTTTGGAGCTGTGGCGATCAGGTTACCCGCCCATGCGTGAGCGAAAAATCCCCACAGAACCAACCTAGGTCACGGGACCTTGTGACGTCATCACAAACTGCCCACTGGATTCTGAGCAAACCGACCACTGTGGCAGGTTCCGCATATACGGGCATTAATTAACCCGCTACCGCGTCATACCCCTAAGGTGGAGCTTCAGGGTATGACGCGATCTACTGGATTGCAGTTAGGTCTTTAGTTTCTGCATCTATTTTTAGTGAAGAAAAAAAAAGAGCAATTGTAATCCAAAGAGTATTCGCAAGCAGAACAGTGGGGAGTGAAAGAGTATCGATCAGTGCACACTATAGTGAACAATACGAAAATAATTATTTTTTCAGACATCACTACTTTCACTGTGGCACTGTGAGGCCAGATATTTATTTTTCGGGCCAACCTCTCTGCTTTTCCCGTCAATAAACCCTCCCTCTTTCTCTCTCTCTCTCTCTGTGAGACACTGCCATATTTCATAACTAAAAAACTCTTGCTTTCACCTGCTGCCAAAAGACAACGTTGCCCAGGTAAGCACGAACCATAAAGTGAATGAGAGTGCAGGTTTACATCCCGCTTAAACGCGCATGATTGATGTAAAGCGTGCAAAGAGACAAGACGACACAACTGACGCATAAGCACACGGTGCGTGAAAGTCTGTTGTCTTCCACTTTCTCTTTGCGAGACTTACGTTCGCTTTCCTTCATTAACTATTTTCTCTCCTTTTTTCCCACCAAAAAAAAAAAAAAAAAGCGTCCGGCTGATCAGCCTTTCTATGATTTCCAACCTTGCCGGATCCTCCTGTGTGGGTAACGGGCCATGTGTTGTTTGCAACCTTCGACATTGTTATTGCTCTACTAAATGTTTACGCAGACAAGAACGACACATACAGACAGGGCGCAGGGTATGCGTCGTTCTTGTCTTTGTAAACCTTGAGTAGCGCAATAACAATGTCGAAGATTACAAACCAACTAGGCCCCATTGAAGCTCTTCTTAGGTTGTTTGTACAACAGCAACCATGACCATGAGTTACGAACTGGCCCATACCTCTGCCACCCAGAATATTTGTTTCATTTTCCAACGGCCGTGACCAAAGAGTGTCGAAGAATATTTCAGGCGGGACGAGTGAGCCAATGTGCGTGCAAGAAAATGGCGCTGCATCCTTCGACTGCGTTGCAGGTGAACTCCATCAACATCGCGCACATGCTGACGCCCAGAGGTCGAGTCTACGCCGAGGTGACGGTGACTAGGCTGGAGGAGAACCGCTACTTCGTCATCACGGGCTCAGGCTCGGAGCTGCACGATCTCAGGCAAGGCTGCTTTGAGAGATGCGTGGCTTTTAGAAGCCCTGCTCTCAGCCCAGGACCATTGGCGTGGCATAACTGCCGGGCGTCGGCAGTGTACTGCAAGCTAGAGATAAACCGAAATATCTAGCAGTCACGACAGCTCAAGAACAGTGAGAAATTTTACTTTTAATAATTAACTCCAAAGAAAACCGCAAGAGCTGTAGTGTCCGTGTCAATCGATAAGCGCTTAAAAAATATATTTGATAGTAAAAGAGTTTGAGAATTGTACTTAGCCTCATCGCACCTGGGAATGCACCATCCGTACACTCTAAGCACGAATACGCCTGTAGGGGTGTAAAAAGGGGAGTAAGCTGTCCCCTAACGCACTCCCTTTTATAAAAGCGAGTGCGCTAGAAGGCAGCTCACTCTCTTTTAAGTTCTTCCTGTTTAGTGTGTAGCAGCACCAACTCAAAATTAATTTTCTCTTCCCTGCGCTTTTGGGGTTCCACCTCTTGCCTTTATTAGAGAGTTTTAGAATATCGTTACCGCTTACCGCTACCATCAGCCGCTAGCTATGCACGGCTGTTTCGCAAATAGAACGTCTTAACTTAGCGCTGCCGCTTTATTACTGCCGTTGGCGAGCCCGTAAGGAACTGGCTGCGTATGGGCAGCTAGCAGCCGGCGGCAGTGGTAACGGTAGCGGTATAGTATATGGTAAAGCTATGCCAAAACTTTTTTTGTTTCTCGCCCCTTTTATATGGGCCTGCAGGCGAAAAAGCGAGGTCGCGCACGACGTGTTACGATACTAACTAAATGGTACAAAACATACGAACTGACCAGTTTTAGTAGCATTTTAAGAAATAAGCGTACATCGTCGTATCTGTAGGCCTCTGTGCAAGTTCTGTGTCAACTTCTACGCCTGCTTTGGCGTCTTCTCTGCTTCCTCCGTAGGTGGATGGATGAGCACGTCAAGCTGTGGCAGCTTGAGAACGTCAAAATTGATAACGTCACGGACAGAGTTTCCGCTCTGGGCATCGCCGGTCCTCACGCGGCTAACGTCCTGGCGTCACTGACTGATGTCTCCCTAGAGGACGATAAATTCCCATTCCTGCATGCCAGGGAGATCACTGTGTCTGGCATTCCGGTAGCTGCTATGCGGATATCTTACACAGGTAAGTTTACATTCAAACTCTGTTTAGGTGATCTTCATTGGGCCGCAATATTTTGTTTGTTCTTTCAGTTGTCAAATTCTTTGACACAAGAAACGCTCTCAGAAGCACTCCACTATGTATAATGGTTTCAAAAACACGAAACCTTGAACGCTACATAAAACAAAGCGTTTTATCGTCCCTTCTCCTCACGGCAAGGTTCAGATTTCCATCCAGATTGCGACAAATGGGCCTTACTGCTAAATTCCACAAGCAAGCGTTGACACAAATATCATATGATTCAAATAAGATGGCCAACCATCCGCTCCGAGCAATCACAATGTGAATGCACGCGATTTTTCGCTCAGTTCCTTCAAAATGCGTTTCATTCTTCCCGTTCACATCATGACGTGGGTCCGGCCGCCTTCACTACTCTTCTAGCGAGAGCTCCACTATATTGTTTCGGTTAACTTTAACTAGTGCTATGTGGAATATCATCTTTTAGGAATTTCGAAGAAGGTCCATAACTGCGTCTTCCTTTTCCTATTGAAAAAAGAACAAAAACTTTGGCTGCAGAGCCAGCAGCACGATAACATTTGCCGAAGCAACACATATGACTGCTTGGAAGAAATAAATTACTTCGGATGCACGACTGTACTCTAAACCCGGGCTGGTCCTTTAACATCAGTTTCACGTCAGTGTAATAACGCGTGCAGTGATGCACTCTTTACAAGCGACAGTGTTTTGGGTTAAACTCGTTTACTGCATGACGTGAAAGTCTACCTCAGGCGGCACCACATCAAAGAAGCGTCCGTCATTTCAAACCCAAAGCTTTCTCCGAAACGCATATTTTGAGACCGGTAACAAAGGCACTGACGTGGTGAGTTTCGCTGACGAGCTTGGCGATTCAATGTGCGTAGGAAGACGCCGCGTGCAACAGCACAGGACGTGTGTTACAATGGCTTTTTATAGAGACGCACCACATAACGGCGCTGATCGGAATATATCCCCGTCGTCATTACGCCTCTGTAAGGCGGAATATTGTACAGTACGAGTTTGTTTGCAAGCGAAGAGATTCAGATTCGACAGTGTGCAAACGCGAGACTCGCGTAAACTACTGGCACGCTCAGCAAGAACAGCGACAGGCCGGTCCTGTGGGGGGTTCTCGAATTTTATCGGCAATTTCAGTTTTTTTTTTTTGCTTTCAAGTTAGCGGTATAAATAAAGGTTCGATCACGACGATCAGTGTTCTCATTTCATGTCAGTATGTAAAACGTGAAGCTGGCCGCTTAAAGAGTCGAGCGGGCTTTACTGAAACAGTGTCGTTTATTGCCTGCCAGGTGAACTCGGATGGGAACTTTACCACGACAAAGAGCACACTTCCGCTCTATATAATGAGCTGCTGACAATCTGGAGAGCCGTATGACATCAAGGACTTTGGAACTTACGCCCTCAACAGCTTGCGGATCGAGAAGGGCTTTAGACTGTGGGGTGCCGACGTAAGTAAAGAAACGCGAATTCAGTTCGTCTCTTGTGAACAGAATCTTGCCTGTGTCCCCAGATAGTGTCCTAAATCATCCAAAATAATTTGAATTGAGCACTTACTATCAAAAGGTCTGAGAATAGGCTGCGGACAAAAACTAAATAGCCGAGATATTAGCTTGAAAGTGTATGTAACCCAGTGCAGAAAAAAAAAGAATAAGAACAATGTTGCAGAGAAAACTTGCAGAAATTCCTACAGTTAGCTAAATATAAAAAGTAGTGCCCTATAGCACTTCAGAAAAATTTACGACCCATAAAACAATCGCTAAATTGGATATTTTGAGCGGACATCAGTGCAAAAACACAGCGGCTATTTTCAACAAGAGCGCATGACTGTGATGAATCCAAATATTCTTAGACAGTAGGGTTCTTATGTTCTTAACTCGTATCTCCTGTTCTAAAACTCCAATAGAAGCGGTCAGTCGACATACTGCAAACATTAATGTGTTAATACTTATGCTAGGTCTGCTTTTTTAATTACCGCTTTAACAAGTATTGCCTAAACGTGCGTTTATTCGCAGATGACTGTTGACAGCAACCCGTTCGAAGCTGGCCTTGGCCCTTTCGTACGGATGAAAAAAGCTACAGAATTTGTGGGAAAGGCAGCTCTCCAGCAAATTTTGAGGGAGGGTCTCAAACGGAAACTAGTGCACCTAGCTGTCGAAGCCCCGGATGTTGATCCAGAAGGCAACGAGACCGTCTGGTGCTCCAACAAGGTAATTGCGCGAAACAAGTTTCTGAGACGTGTGGAAAAAAAAATCCTTGCTGAAACAGCTTTGGCACTCGTCTTCAAAATCTAGCCGTTCTTCGGGGCTGTTCTTTGTAAACCAGCTGATGTAATCGCCGCTTATGAGCCTTGACACCAATTACCCCATGCTCGATACTTTTTCCCAGCTGTTGCTGTTAGTGGTTTACTTTGCTGTCACTGGCAGCGGAATAATTTTTAGAACCTACAATATTTAGCAGAAACTTCCGCATCCATCGGCACAATCCCGACGGGGGACTTACGCACTTATCGCTTCTCACGAGGCGATATGCTTTCCCCGTCCCCTTCGTGTGCTTGAGCTTGACCTTCGGAATACGGTATTTTGCTTGAAGACGGGCTTGCACGAGCACCACTTTCAAAAGGCAGATAAACGCGCCCGGAAGTGTGTACTGATTCGCGCGAACACTGGCGCATACGCTATCGTTCTTTCAAAGGACTTCTCTTGAGCTGGCTAAACAGGATCTTGCCTGCGCGATAAGCTGCTCCTGGCACAATCAAGTGCGCACTTCACACTTCTGGGAATCTATCTGTCCATCGCAAAAGGCGCTCATTCAAGACCATCTTCAAGCGAGCTACCTTGACTGCTGGGTCCTAGGACGACCGCGCGAGTGAGATACACCAGGTGTTTCAGGGAATTCCGTCACCAATTTTTAACTATAGGCTTTTTGAGGTAAAAATATGACTGTTGCGGTGTAGTAATACCAGTGCTGGCGGACCTCAGAAAAAAGGTTAATCATGTTCACTAGTATCCTGTTCAACTAACTTCTAATAACTTTATATGTGTAGATAGGCTCCCGGCTGTAACTAAACATGTTTAGCTGGCCATTACCAATAGCCATTTTTGTTCTTAGATTTTCCAAAACGCGGTTACCCTCGGTGCTATGGGCCAGCCAATTTTGTCAATTTCACGCGCGATTCTAAAATCGCGCGCCGGTGGTGCATGTAAGGCGACACCCATCTGTGCAAGTCACTCCAAGGTGCGCGCGCCACTGGAGCTCCCTGTCGCGCATCGGCTGGAGCAGCAAACAACGGGAAGAACCACAGCGCGGGCGGGACAGAGAAGGTCACGTGACACTCGCGCCATGGAGTGGTCCCAACATTAGTTGGGCCTTAGGCTGAAGATGATCTCTTTTGCGAAATTCAGAAAACTGAAATGGCTGTTGCTATTGGCCTGCTATATGCACGTACATATAGACCCTTTCACAAACAGGTCCACGGGCGCCGCCATATTGGCATTGGACTGTTCTCGTAGTACAGGAAATTGTTGAGGATTTCGCTCCCCCACGTTCTCCCCACAGCCCAGAAAACCGGTTTTCTCGAGGGTCGTGAAAGGGTCTATAGGAAGAAAAGGTTTCTAGGGCTAGGCTGGCAGTACACTTGAAAGAAAACAGACGTGGTGAAGAAACACTGTACTTTTCTTGACGTTTCGGCCGGGGACCGGCCTTCGTCTGAAGAAGCTGAGCTGCGGGCAGTCCCTTAAGTTTATATGGTGACGTTATCATTATCTGCACCAATGACTGTTAATATAATAAAGCTAAAATGAGGCAAAGTCATGCACTCGCAAAAGCCCTAAGTTATGCAATCTGGGGTCATATAAAATACATAGGGAACATAGACACGTGTCGAACTTACAAACTGCAGAATAATGCGAAGCGCACACGTGCGAAAAGGGTGCGGTGAAAAAAAGAAAATAAAAATGAAAAAAGGGGGGAGGCACGATTAAAAGCTACATTCTGGATGATATCACACTAAAGGGCATTGATTCAGAGTGGCATGCAATCACAGTACAGGCATGTTGTCTAGTCACGTACAACGCATTTTATAAAAAGAATAAAAATACTAGTCACGTCCCCGCTGTTCTCAAGTTGGCCAGAAAAAAAGGGAGCGATTAAGACAGGCAAGTCAGCTTACCCACACTTTGGTTTGTACCTGGCGAGACGGCTTTAAACTTGTGAATTAAAAATGATTCTCTGACTTCTCGCTCGCAGTTGCCGATCGAAGCCCAGATTCATTCCAATATGATTGCCTTTAATTGATCAAATGAGTGCCACATTTACATGATTAGATAAGGGCAGGCTGGGTAGACTTGCACTGTGAGCCTTATGGTTGTTAAAGTGCAATCTGAAAGAAGTCGCAGTTTGATTTACATATTGCAGCACAGACGGAGCATTCTAGTAGATAAATTACGTTTTCACTGTCACAGGTGAAGTTACCTTTAATTCTTACTCTGTAGCTGGAAGAAGTGCTAACAGCTACCTGTGACGTCGTCATCTGTAGGCAAATTTTATAGCGAGATTTGTTGCATGGTGCACAACCGGAGAACCCTGGACGGGTGAATTTGGAAGAGGTTAAAAGATCTCGCAAGCTTTTAGCACGCGGAATACAGCTCACAGTGGTTCTTAAAAATGCCCTTTAGTCGGTCACTCTGCATCATGATATTATGATGTCCTCTTAGAATGCCTGTGCGAAACAAAAGAACCTATCTTGAAAAACCAAACTAATTAAGTCTTGACCTACTCGGCCTCTGCTCCCAACGTAACAGACATTCCTATTCCTCGAGAAACACTGCTTAAGTGTTAGATTCGCTTCGTGCACAGTAAGTTTCAATATTTGCGAGATGTGGGGGCCATCTTATACCTGACTGTCTTTTTGTGCCCGCAATGAGCATTGACAAAACCAGTCTGTCTCGTCCTACGCAGGTCGTTGGGTACACAACTTCCGGATCTTACGGAGTCCAGGCTCAACAGAGTTTGGCTATGGCCTATCTGCCATTCTACCTTGCGATACCAGGCAGCGAAGTACAAGTGGAACTGCTGGGAAAGCTCTGCGCGGCTACTGTTCTGCCAGCGGCGCCTGTTCCTGTACAAGTCAAAAACAGGAAACCGCCACGGGCCATTAGCTGATTTTTTTTTAAAAAGAACATCCTGGGGGTGCGAACATCGTCAAGTAACAAACAATCACTCTCAAAACGTGTAAACAGCGCATTTTCATCGGGAAAGGGTATGCTCTGTGCACAAGGAAGGAGGTGTTAGTGTAGTATCATGAGTGGCCATCCGTATGCCTCTATCGCAGCTGTAAAATAAAGAAAAAATTTCAACGCAAATTGAACGTTTCGTGATTTGATGCACAGTGCTGCATACGCATGCATGCAGCATATCTGCATCATGGCATACATGCCCTAGGAGGCGCCGTTAGCTCTGTCTACACGTGGCACTTGTATCCAAAGAGTCTGCGCCGTGTTTCAGGACACAGAACATCGTTTCCACGGTGCGTGTGCGAGATCGAGTAAACTATTGCTCTGATGAAAAGCGTTGGTGCTGTAGTCGTCAGGGAGGTGTCCTTAGTCCAGTACCCCCGTGGCCCGAGAAGTTACCAGAAGTTACCAGCTTCGATTCCAATGCACCGAGCGCGGGTGAACGCTCTATCAATATAGGCACAACCACCGCAGTGACCTCAAAAGCTCTTGTATTCAAGAGGGAAAAGTAAATATAATTTTCTAACGGCTTCAAATTGTGTTTCGTTATTTAAGCGCAGCCTTATAATATCGACGCTTTACGAACTTACCGCAAAACACGACCCTATAACGCGCCCCCGATTTTCGTGATCGCAAAAATGGAAAAAGTATGGTTTGTGCGGAAGCCGAAAGCGATATTTATATCTGCCTCAGCGTGTCTACGCATCGCTCTCTTGGCTGTTCGTTTTTTTTGTTGTTGTTGTCATCGCGGCGAGCGCACTTCAATGCAACAGACGCGTGACAACACATTGTCAGGTCAACAGTTGAAAACGAATGGAGACCGATAGTAACAATACAGTACACATTCCCCGCCTTTCACATTCGCGTGCGGCCCAGCCGACTAGCTTGATAAGCGGCAAAACGAACTGCAAATGCACCTGTAGTTTTTGGATTCCGATGCAACGCAAGTTCCAAAGGCTGCCGGTAGTGAAGTCACCAACCAAAAGTTTTCTCTCGCGCTACCTACCGCTCATCTGGGAAAGCGACCGCCACAAAAAGCGAGCCGAGTTAATAACGTGCAGTTTGAATTTTCGTTAGCGGAATCAATTTGAAAACGAACTTACGATATTTCAGAGAAGAACGGCAGATTGGGCGAGTTGGAAATGCTCCATAATATTAAAGCAGCGCTAAGCAACAAGGACGAAGAAAGAAGGGAACACACACACAGAGCGCTAGCACTTATAGTGGCCATTCCCTGCATTTAGCCGCGATGTGTGTTTGTATGTTTTTGTTCTGTTTGTCTGAAACCGGTTCTATGGCAGGCTGCTCACCTGCCCGCCGAGTGATTGGCAGGTGAGCTACCTGCCATAAAGCAGCAAGCTAGCCCAACTAACCCAAGTCCCACCGGATGGCACCACCTGCCATAGAAGGGCAGTGGCGCATCGCTTGAGCGCTGCACCACTGCGCCAGGAGTGGCAGGAAGACTCCCAGCGATCTGTGAATGTAGAGAATGACCAATTTCGCATATATGACATAAACCCATTGCCGCTATCCACACAACTGCCATCCGTGAACACAGGAACCGAAGTGAAAACCGAACTGTTAGCGTGCCCAATTCTCTTTGGGGCTAACTACGCAAATAGACCACTTTTTTTTTTTGTACAGGTGGAGCTTCAAGCATGCATACTGGTGGAAGCGGTTGACAGCACGGGGTGCGTCCAGCCCGCAGCTCGGACTCGCATTTTTAATTGTTCACTTCTGTAAGATAACAGGTCGACTTACACACGGCAGTAAACTTAGTTTAGCCTAACGTAGTTTGGCCAAGATGCCAATCCGTGCCAACTGACATTGTCGAAAGGCGTAATGGGCATATTATGATGGTATTGACGCTGGGCCTCTTGGTAGCTTGATTAAGGTTTTGCATGCGATTGTGTCGGGCATGATGTTGCCAGGCTCCATTTTTGTGGAAAAAAAAAGTGCGCGTTAGAATTGGGTACATACGGCACTACGCTGCTTGTTTCTTTGCGGCCCTCCAGCGGTGCCGCTCCTGTGTGTAATCCTGAGCAGAGGTGTCGCGATGTGGAAGTGATTCGAGCCAAGTCCTGCGGGAAAGGCTTTGGCTAGACTCGCTTTTCCCTCAACCGTGTTTTTTTTTTATTTAAGAAGGCAGATTTGTGACGAAAATGTTGATTTTCGTGAAACGGAAGCATCACTGATGGTGTTCGCCAAGTTCAGAATACTTCATACATGACCCGCTGGCGAAAGGGGAATATATTGCGTATGGTTCACAGCGCCGAAAGGGCCTATACATGACACGTTTAAAACAAAAGTAGTTTTTCCTGAACATTTTAACGACTTGACTTCTGAAACGCAATATCGTCTGTTGGAATTTTGCTTCTGTCTCCACTTTACACGAATGACCAAAGTAGGTTGCGTGACCGAAATTAAAACAGGACGGCGGGAGGTCCCAAAAGTGTTGCAGGTGAATTTATGCACAGGGGCACGCCTGCACACGCCTGCTCACCTGCACACTCACCCTGCATGCTGCTACTTCCAACCACCGAAGATTCGCAGATATTCAAGCATACCTGACAGTCCTGTAGGTAATTCAAAGCGGTATCCTATTCTTTTAACGCAATAGCGTTAAGAGCTCCCGTTGTGCAGAAAATCCGGCGTCGTCGTGCGTTGTGAGCGATAAATAGGGTGGCGCAGGGTGGTCCAGTCGGCCACCCCCGGAGAAGCAACCTATGTATAGATGGAACTAGAATGTTCTACAATATTCTAGTACACTGTAACTTTGGTGGCCTACCTAGGTCATGTGACCTTGTGGCGTCATCACAATCTGCCCACCTGATTGTGAGCACTCTAACCAGCCTGGCAGGAGGCAGTAAAATTAATGGTTGATCGCGAGATGTTGCTCATGAAGAGCAACTTAGGTCGCACAAGACCCACAGATGGCAGCAGCTGCCGTTGCAGGGCAGTGGCGCATTCCTAATCGCTGCATCATTTCGGAAGGAGTGGTATGAGGACTTCCAGGGACATATGAATGTAAAGTTGAGAATGACCGATTCCGCATATATGGGCATTCGCTATCGCGTTATGTACTTAAGGCGCAGCTTAAGCGTCCCCTCAAATTTTATATGGCCGACCTAACTTCCAGCGTGTTTTGTTCGCTGAACTTTGATCAACTCTGACGTCACCGGCAGGCAGCAGAAGAGGTAACAGGCTTGGGTGTGGAAACTGAAAGGGATGCTCCTCTATATTACAAATGTATAATTACTGTGTGTGTGTGTGTGTGGGGGGGGGGGTTAAATTTATATTAGCCTTTGGTACATCGCATCTGCCAACGTGCAGCCGCCACACTGTCCCCGATCATGGTTTTCAGTATCGGCATACATAAAAACGGGCGCACGCACTATCGAAAAATTCTCGGTAAAAATCGTTTACAGCGGTTCTAACAAAATCATTGCGGAATCGAGCACCTCAGACAGCAAGTTCTTCGTTGCGCCGATAAGCATTCCTTTACAAAAATGCTCGTTGAGGTCGTGTTGACGTTCTTCTGAGCGGGCTCAACATGCTATCTTGAATTCATGTTGAGACCAGGAAGAGCTTGGGTTAGTCGATTGTTGAGGCAGCGTAGAATGTCAACTGAAAAGTGGCCACCGTGCTAGAGTTGAGCATTCTTCAACACAATTTTTGCATTGCTTTCATGTTGAATTGATGTCGAAATTACGGGAGAGGTTCAACAAATCATGCTGAATCTCGGCTGTGGTAAAAAAAAAATCCTAGGAATAGATTCGTATTGCACCAGATGACCAACTACCGATGCAATTTTCGGCGGTATATTCATATTTATTGCTGCAATTTCACGTTCACGTGATGCTGACAGCCCCAGTCATGTAGTGCTCCCCACATATGCACAAACCACATGTGTGTGTATACATAAATACATACGCTCATACAACCATCGTTTAAAGAGCATGGCACAGTATTGCACACGAGGCTATAACAGGAACTGACTAAGAGTCCACAGCTTTTTCATCTTAAGCGCCATCTGAGTTTCACCCTTATATACTCCTACACAGGGGTGTCAGAATCTGCGCAGGTAGTGGCCTGCCGATCAGCAAAGTTATATCATTTATTACTGTTGCTATTTATTTATTTTATGTGTAGTAGAAGTAATAAACTTCACACGTGAAGTTCTGTTGAATACCTTGATTTATTCCAAAAACACCAGAAATAAAGCACTAATTAAGAGCCCTTTTTATGAGCGCAAGTACAAATCCTCCAAAGAATGTATCTTGCAAGAGTGGCAGATCGGGCTAGTTGGTATTTTTCCATAATGCGATACAGCGCGAATAAAGACGGGGACGAAGCGAGACAAGACACCACAGCGCTGACTTCAACTGAATTTTTATTGCGGAAAGGGGATATTTATACAGGAAATGGAAGGGAACGCATGATGCCGCTACTGCTGGAATTGATACGCGGGATAAGATATTTAAAGGCGAAAAGAAGAGGCTGCAACAGCGCACAAGGATGACTGCTAATAACAAACAACAACGCAGTGCAAGTCAATGAGAACGATAAGACAAGGCACCGGCATTTTGCAACAAAAACACAAAAACAAGAGCCAAAGGGCCTTAAACCGCAATACAAGGCGAGGAATGAAACTAGGGAGCAAAAAGCAGGGCACTAACAATTTGCTAGGGGAAAAGAAAGCCAAAAAAAGGGTAATAAAAGATCTAAAACCGTGCGAGAGAGACTTTAAAATTGCAGGGCCAAAAGGGGCAAATAAGAGGCTGCTCATGACATGGCGGCAAACACACCTGAAAACTACTAAGAGCCAAAAGGTTCTAAAATCGCTGAAAATCAAAACCGAATGAAGAAATCACCTAGATGACATCTGGCTCAAATAATCTACTTCTCGTTTCGTCAGGGCGATCGAGGGAGAGCTGACACAGTCCTCTCCTAGTTTCAAGATGTGCAATGCCTCCATGATTTCGCGAGTGCTTTGATGGGCATTTTTATCTAGAACAGTGCAATCTTGAAACAACGGCTTGCAAGGGCGAGACGGACACTTCAAGCAATGCACTCCCAGGTTCCTCTTTGCTGTGTTGCTGACGTCATTAGAGTGCTCCATCAGTCGCTCATTGTCTTGTCTCGCTTCGTCCCCGTCTTTATTCGCGCTGTATCGCATTATGAAAGAATGTATGTCTGAAAGAGCATATTGCCACTGATACCACTGGCGCCACTGGTACTGGCACCACTGGAAAAAAAGTACCGCTGGTACTTTTTCTGCGCAAGAAAAGGAGTCTTAACAGGTGCTGAATGTTTTCTTAATATGCATAATGTGATAAGGTTCTGTTTACACGACGCATGTCAAAGTTAGTCCTGATTTCATTTAGTAAGGCTTAGACACGACTGCCACGATTCAACATGATTCAACATAAATTCAACAGAAAGTACTCAACAATTAATGTGTTGACTACGTTCAACAAAAATTTTGTTGAAAGCGCCATGACTATGGTCAATAGCCAACTGGCTTTGGTCAATTGCTATTGTGATGCAGAAGATGCTAATGCTAAGAGAAATCGTGCAGGTAGAGCATGCGTGATCTGCTAGATTTCCCTGGCGACCATAGAAGACATTGTTTTTCGCATCATCGTCATCATCACCCAACCCCTGGTAATTTGCTGCTCACAGAGCCTCCAAAAGAAAAGCCGAAAACAGAATTAAAGCTACAGTGGAACGTTCTTTCGAGCTAGTTGGTTCATTTCGAGGAAACGTAAGACTGGGCGAGTAGAACATGGCTAAGAGGCAAGGAAACGAACACTATGCCAGCGCACGCGTGATGTTGTAATCGTTTCTTTGACTCTTGTCCTATTCGCGCAGACTTAGCTTAACTACATTTAAGTATTCAAGGCTTGCCATTACATTACCTGAATTGCAGTTAGCTAGAAATATGTTAATGGGTGGGCTTCCACAGGATTGCGGAAACCGAGAACTACATACGCAAGAGGCAAGATATTTTTTTCTATTGGAAAAACCCGCTCATAATGAACAGTTAGATGAGGACACGTGTTAGCACAGAACATTGTCATGTTGCACAGTACTTATAACTATCACAACATATTCGGTTTTCGCGTAACTTGTCATTTATGTAAGATCGTACCCTTAATCTACCGAAATATGCAATGCCGAGGAATATTTGCCCTATCGAAATACTTTCTCAAAGGAGTCAATTCCATGTTTCGGCTAATGCACCTATGGGCCTAAGTTTACAGTTTGTATGCTCTGCAAAAGCTGTTAAAGCTGAAAATAAACTTTAATTCTCCGATATAGACTATGCTGAGTGTAACCAACCAAAATTTTGTTTAGCAGATGTTGAGTAGGCTCAACATACACTGGGTTCGTGTTTGTTTTCAGTTGATTCAACAAGAAGTCAATCAAGCCGTCAACTGAAGCTCAAAAGTCATTTTGTAAGGGTTGTTTGCATAAAATTCTGTGTTCTGTCCCTTTAAGGGCTGCGCTATAAAATTAACAGATAATGCGGCATATCTATTACATCATAAACATTAGTTTAAACTCCATGAAGGCATCAGGGATGAGAGAAAAGCCTGCATTTCAGCAGCCTGACAAGACTTTAGCCCCTTACACGTAACCATTGATTTCAAGCGGTTCCAATAAAGTTGCTGTATGTCTACTTATGGCAGGTAGTGACCGCGGATCCGGATCATGAGATAGAAATAACTAGAAGGATAAGAGTGGGGCGGAGCGCATATGGCAGGCTCTCTCAGATCATGAAAGGCAGTTTACCGATATCCCTCAAGAGGAAAGTGTACAGCAGCTGTACCTTACCGGTACTCACCTTACGGGGCAGGAGCGTGGAGGCTAACGAAAAGGGTTCAGCTCAAGTTAAGGACAGCGCAGCGAGCTAAGGAAAGAAAAATGATAGGTGTAACGTTAAGAGACTGGACGCGGGCTGAGTGGGTGAGGGAACAAACGCGGGTTACTGGCATCCTAGTCGAAATCAAGAGAAAGAAATGGGCTTGGGCAAGGCATGTAATGCTAAGGCAAGATAACCGCTGGTCCTTAAGGGTAACGGAGTGGATTCCAAGAGAAGGCAAGCGTAGCGGCGGCGGCAGAAAGGTGGGCGAATGAGATTAAGAAGTTTGCGGGCATACGGTGGGCGCAGCTGGCAAAGGACAGGGTTAATTGGAGAGACATGGGAGAGGCATTTGCCCTGCAATAGGCGTAGTCAGGCTGATGATGATGATATGCCTGGGATGTTAAAGGAAGCCGCTTGTCACTTTTTGCGTCCTGAAAGGTCGGTGCCCCTCCGCCGTCTTCACCACCGACGCGCGCGGGAATTCCCCGGGGGGCGGAGCTTCCTGACACGCCGAAGCTATGCGGCTTATTGGCTGCGGCCATGCTAGCTGCATGCCTGACATCTTAAAGAATCTAACCAATAGCCAACTCTGAACCGGTATACGCAGGAGCGTGCGACGGAGGAGAGTGCGAGCATGAAAAAGTCTCCGGAAGGGGCTCGCCAACTTTTTCGCGCGATTGTGGGTTCGCTGCTGCGTGTATAAGTGTATTATTTGGCTCAGGTGCTCATGACAACACAGTGTATACAGTGACTCAGCGAGTTTATGTGCTCTCCTCAGAAGATGATGCTCTAGAGCCGCTTTTGTGTAGTCTTCTAAATTTTAGTCTTTTAATCATAACTATAAAGCAACATTGCAAATACATTTCAAGCACTGGGTTCCAAAACTTTCCCCACTGTTCGTACAGTAGAGGTGTTTATCAACTAGAAGTACTTTGCGACTAAATCTCTTAGACTGTGCCCGCCCTAGATTGCATGCACAGTACCATTTTTTAGAAAACATTGCTCATTATCGGCTCTGCACTATCAGTTATGGGGCCCCCCTCAGTACTGGGATATATATCTTGACTGAATGGGATCCGTTCCGAGTTCAGTGTACACGAGTTGAATTTTGTGCTGTATAGCGGAGCTCAAGTGCAGCCCTTGTTGGTTCTTGCAAAGCGCTGTAAGTTGTGCACCGTCACTGCTGGCAGGCCGAATGCTCGTGCAGGGTTGCTTCACCATTTCCGAGAATGTTGCATGTATGTGGTTGAAACGTTTGATTAATTTTAGAGAAAGGTTAATCGAATGTTTTTAGTGTTTCTTTAATGAACATTTGTCCATAACAGAAATACAACATTGTTGTAACGTTTAAGTGCTAACTGGGATCTTGATAGCCTACTTGAGCTCACTGTGTAATATGTCACTGCTAATTATTAGAACACCATACATGAGTAACACCACCATGAATATACTATTTACAAGGTTATTTCCGTAAGGCGAAGCTACTGTGTGAAAATTAACAGGAAAAACAAATTGGCAAGATACAATACTCTCTGTGCATGTAAAAACGCCTTTTTCGAGATGCGCAGAAATTTTCTGCCCGCCGCCGAGGCAAGGATGGGAATTGGTACCAACTGGCTGTGCCATTCCGATTGGGATGTCCGATTGGAATCTAATGATTTCAGTGAGTGGGATCTGCATATTCCTCGCTAGAAACACAGAACAACGAAGTAATTAGGTTCTTAGTAAGCAAGATATTAGCATGCAGCTTAATCTGCTGAAATTACTTTTATCATTTCCACCATCACTGCATTCGTGATTAATTACAATAACTTTGCTCAACGGACCAGCGCCACTGGCTTCAAGAGGAGAGTCAAGTGAAGGATATTGTCCCCTAGTGGTGACGGCAGTCAGGAGGGATGAAGACGGACAAAAGGTCTTCTGAAAGAAAACTGTTTATTGGGCTGACTTGCGCCCACAATGGACTGAATCACTCGGCGGCGGCGAAGCGACAAGCGTGCTCGGCGGTCGTCGAACCGAATCCCCGCCGCTGTCGGCCGTGCTCAATTTAAAGCTGATAGCGAACTTTCGAGATAAAGCGTGCAAAGCTACTAGAACACTCGGGAACATCGTAGAATCAGCTCTGCCTGGATGCGATCAATCGAGATAAATCTGGTCGCGTCTTGCATCGCAAACAAAGCGATAAAGCGGCGTGGCGGCAGATTTGAAGAATGAACAAACACTGCAACGATTCGCGGCATTACTCCCCCCTCAAATAGTGTCACGTAGAGACGTCACGAAGAGACGTCACGAAGAAGATCAAAGAGATATCACGAAGTGGTGACTGCAGTCCGGGGAGCAGAAAGGCTTCGAAAATGATGTCTAAACAAAACTCTTTATTTGGGCTGGGAGACCTTCCTCGTACCGCGGCTGCGTAGCTGCGGCGTGGCGACGCAAAGCGGGAGGCTGACGGCGATGGTGAGCGCGAAAGGCGGTTCGGCGAGTACTCCTCTCGACGCAAGTACTCGTCGATTTCCTGCGGACGTCGGACGAAGCGTGGTCGCGGGGCGTCAACGGCAGATCCTCGAAGACCGACACGTCGGTACGGGCAGTGACGAGGAATACGGCCGGCCTCACCGCAATGGTCGCACAACGGCCGGTTGTCGGAAGTCCTCCAGGCGTCGCACGTCCTGGGGCTTGAGCCTCGCTCAAAGACTGGGCGGACGGGGGCAGGGAGGAGGCGTTCGGGAACAAGTTGTTCATGTCGGAGAGGACGTAGGGGTTGTCGTTTGGGGCTGAGGAGTGCGTACTGCAGCGGCGTAGGCCATGGCCTGGGGTTCTGTGGCCGTCGGAGTGCCAAGTGCCTGTTGCACTTCTTCCCGTACCACATCCATGAGAGTCGCTGCTTGGGGCTTTGGGGAGAACGGCAGTGATCGGCGTAGCTCCTCGCGGACGATTTCGCGGATAACTTCCCGCAAGTTATCGCTGGTGGCGGTCGTCGTGTCCGAACGGATTGCACAGGCAGAGGAAGGGCGGTTATACAGCCGAGCCCGGGCGTCGAGGGTAGTCTCGATCGTGCAGGCTTCTTGAATGAATTCATCGACTGTTTTTGGCGGCTGGCCGACGAGGCTGGCCAGGAGTTGTTCTTTTACGCCGCGCATTAAAAACTGAACATTCATTTCCTCGGTCATCTCGGGGTCGGCACGGCGAAAGGGGCGCTTCATCTCTTCAACGTAACTGCGGACAGGCTCGTTTGGAAGCTGGATTCTGGACTCGAGGTGTCGTTCGGCTCTTTCTTTCCTCATGACACTGGTGAATATACCTTCAAAAGTTCTCTCTTGAATAGCTCCCATGTCATTAGGGACGACTGGTGGTTTTCGTACCACGTACATGCTGAGCCCTCCAGTGAGAAAAATACGTGTCCAATTTTTGCCGCATCATCCCACTTGTAGAATGATGCCACGCGCTCAAATTGGTCCAACCATTCTTAGAGGTCTTCGCCTAGGGATCCATTGAAAGTTGGCGGAGCCCGCGGCTGTTGCAGTACGATCGGTGTCGACATCTTTTGCGAGGTTGTGATGCTTGCAGCAGCGTCTTTTCGTTGTCGGGTGCGGTCTGGCATGTTCCCGAACTCAGGCTGCTCTCCCTGGAGGCGTCGATTTGTTCGGTGAACTGGGGGCTCGTCCTCCGATGCGAAGCGCAGGGGGCTGCGTCACGAATTGAAGGGTGCGTCTGGAACATGGAAGGCTACCCCGCACCTCCACCAGATGTCGCGTAGTGGTGACGGCTGTCAGGAGGGATGAAGACGGACAAAAGTTCTAAAAGAAAACTGTTTATTGGGCTGACATGCGCCCACAATGGACTGAATCACTCGGTGGCGCCGAAGCGACAAGCGTTCTCGGCGGTCGTCGAACCGAATGCCCGCCGCTGTAGGCCGTGCTCAATTTAAAGCTGATAGATAACTTTCGAGATAAAGCGTGCAAAGTTACTAGAACATTCTGGAACAATGTAGAATCATCTCGGCCTGGATGCGATCAATCGAGATAAATCTGGTTGCGTCTTGCATCGCAAACAAGGTTATGGACCTCCTTCACCCCGCGACGTCACGAAGATGCGGTGGCGCTGATGTTAGCAGCGACTTTCGCATGGTAGGCAAAACAGGTTCCGCTTGCCCGTGCCTACCGCAGCTGCCGCAGTTACCGGCGGCTGCTTCAAGCCTGTGCACTGCAGAAGCAGCATATATTGACCAGCTGCGTCACTGCTGGATCCGCGTAGTAGCATAAAAAATATTAAATTAGCCTCGATAGGTTTCTCGCGCATAAATGCCGCATTCGGAAACTGGCTAACAGGCATTGGGCCACGGTAGTAAAGCGCGAAGTCTGGGAGTCGATAGGCACTGCCACTCAATGCACTTAATAGCATGCAAGTTACTGCGTTCATTCACCTGAACTTCAGGATAGTAGGCTGATAATTGCTCAAGGAAAAAAAAAAGACATATGTAGCTGCACGCGTACTTATCACCTTGAGCCGGAGTGCACGGGGCGCCGACAGGTTCACTCGCCCCCAAGGAATGCGTTTTTTTGTTAATAGCACACCATGTTTAAATGGCGCGTTTTGTGACATTTAATAGTTACTTGAAACTGTTTCTTGATATGACGACGTAATTATTTCATTCGAGTAGAAAGAACTCTGGTAAGTTGTGTCAATCTTGCGCGATCGCGTTGGTGTGCTTAGAATAGCGTACCTTAAGTGTGCTAAACGCCATATGCTTTTTCATTGCATCATGCATGTGTCATGTTTCATGAGGTAATACATGATCGCGAAGCTTGTTTGGAAAGAAGCAGCCGCAGGCGTGCTACTAACAGACACGTGGCGAGATTGAGAGGGGACGCGGCATGAAAAGTGTTTTCGTTATTCATGCATGCGATATGTAACTAAACTTGGTGCAAATATGAAATTCCTACGCTAGTTTCAGTCATTCCTTTTATTTATAGCTATACCTGGCGCAGTTCTGGGTAATTATAATTAACACCGTCGTCAAGTCCCCCCAAGCTGGGTCTCAAATAATTGAGTAGATAGTGCGCAGTTTTTTTTATGCCAGCATGTGCATAAAGCCCTGTTCTGTATGATGACGCGATTAGTTGTTTTTCTATATGATCAGTACTTATGCATGCATAGTTACATGAAAACGTTTCTTACAAAAAATAACTAACACAATACTGCACGTGTAGGGAAAAAAATCGAGAGATTTATTACGCTCCTCAACGTCTCAGGAATAGTTTGCGACAAATGGAATCATTTGATTTTCATGCGAATTACGAAGGTGAGTGATCCAGTCGCAGAAAATGTGAGAAGTCAGAAAACGAACCTTAAAGTTTATTCCCTCGTTTATGGCATCTTCGCTTTCGCTTTGGTCAAAGAAATGCGGCACTGAAATCAAAGAAATTACCTCACAATTTTTGACGACCACACTTCTAAAAAGCGTAATTTATAAATTTGTACTCAATATTTTGCTATAATTTTTCGTCACGAAACTAGACTTCAGGGCTAGGAAAGGAAATAATTCTAGAAATCAAAAATTTTCACCAAATCGACCAGCTTAACAAGAGGACAAGTCGGCCTGGCTGGTGCGTGGTCATGCGGCTAAAAACAGCGCTAAGCGAGACAGGAGATCGGGGACACGACGCGGTCCCCACTTTTCGCGCAGCGCGACACGTACGTATGTCAGCAGACGATGAGCGCATGTCTGCTCCGGCGAAACAACGCCAGCACTTCCCCTCACTACTGTCCCGAAGTAAAATCATTCCGGCTAGTGCAGAGTGTCAAAACTTGTTTTATTCAATGCCTAGCGCATAAATAAACAGCAGGAACGCTTTCTACATGTTTACTACTAACCATATATACAATACACAGTGGCAAACTATTTCTCTTTATAGGCCGCACGTGGACAACGCGAGCTCGTGTACTTCGACAAATTACTAAGTTGGAAGCATCGACCATTGCTGTGATTCGCAGAAACTGGAAACGCGCCTACAAGCCTTGAAAACCCGCGCACAACACCTATCCGCGACGCCACTCCCCGACCTTTTGCCTACCACGAGCTCGCTAGCGACTGCAGCGCCACCTCGTTTGTTTACAATCATGCAGGAGGTCCGGCGGCAGATTTGAAGAATGAACAAACGCTGCATAGATTCGCGGCAATATATATAAGCCGGAAAAAGAAAACGTTATTTCAGTAAACATATATTGAACTCTTTGATGTTGTGTCACCTCTTGAAGCTTGTAGTGTTCCTATAGTTTAAGTGTAATGCATTCTTGCCTGTGGACCACGTGTAGCTGACACTTAACTTGAGATCCAACTGTTAACTTTTTTGAGGTGTTCCGTTTGGAATCTCCAACTGACAGCAATTGTTTTTTCTTTTTGTTGCGTTTAGATTGAACTGCTCGGTAACACAAGCAAAATTTCCCGTTTTATTTCACGAGCGTAGTTTACATATGCTCTCATCGTGACGCCGCGGGCGATGGGCAGCACGCTATCGCTTGCGATGACGTCATGGACTTGCTGCCTGCGGGAGGTTGACGACACGCTTGAATTACACAGCACATCTACCCTTTTACAAATTGTGTCTTTCAGGTGGACTTCGTTTATTGGTAGACCGACGAAGCGGCGGGGGCTCATTGGGAGGCGATTCCACCGGAACGGGGCTCGCAATGTTGTCTGGCTCGGGATAGGTTCGATTAGGGTTGTCGGGTGCTGTTGCGCAAGCCAGCGGCCTCGTGTCGGAGCCCTTGGGTTTGTGCGGTCGCAATTGATCCGCATTACGGCGTTACTCGCCGTTCAGCGAAGACACAGTCGCCATCCGAGTCCCTTGTGTGCATGCTCACGACCACTCCAGGCAACCGCCTGGGCCGGCATGGTAGACACACGCGTTTCAAATTGCGGTTCACCGGCTGCACTCGGAAGGCAACAGTCCAGTCTGGTCCGGAGCCTGTACCCCAACAGCAGCTCGGATGGGGACTTTCCACCCTTAGTTAGGCGTCCGTCGGTAGCGGAATAAAAAGATTCAGGCGGGTGACGAGGCTTTTTGAAGGCCTTCCTTGATAGTGCGCACCGCGCGTTCCGCCAGGCCATTCGACTGCTGGTGGTAATACGCAGTCGTCACATCGTTGTTCCCGTTCCTTTTTACGAGGTTCTTGAACACTGCGGAGACAAATTGTGGCCCGTTATCTGAAACTAGTGTATGGGGCAGTCCGAACCTGGCAAATATGGCTCTTAACGCTTCCGCGGTGGACTCGGACGTCATGCTTCTCATTGGTATGGCCACTTGGTCTCGGCATCCACCACCACTAGCAGCAGTATGTGTCCCTCGATAGGCGTGCGAAGTCAATGTGCACTCGAGACCATGCACTTCTGGTCACGGTGCCTGTGCCGGAAGCATCGCACTGGCTTGTGCACATGAATCAAATTCGCGTACTACCCTCTCGATATCGGTATCCAGCCCTGGGTACCTGAGAATGGTTCGCGCCAGGTTTTTCATCGCCGCCATTCCTGGGTGCGTTTCATGGAGGAGCCTCAGAAGACCTGCAGCGGACGCTGACGGCACGACGATTCTATGCCCCCAGTAAATGAGGTCATGACTAACAGTCAACTCACTTTTTTTTTTAAAGAACGGTAGGAACCGCACCTCTGTCTCTGCCAGATAGGTCGGCCAGCCATTCAGGATCCATTTCCGCACTTGCTGTAATAGAGGGTCACGGCTGGTTAGGGCCGCCAAATCTTTGGCACTGATGGGTGCCGCATTCACAGCCTCAGTATATAATACATACTCGGGCGCGTCATCCCGTTCGTTAGGCTGCTCCCGCAGAACAGGGAAAGGGATACGGCTGAAGGCATCAGCGTTCACATTTTCGGACCCCTCACGGCACGACAGGTGTAGTAGCTTCTGAATCTAACGATAATGCTACAACTTTGAACTTTAAACGTTAGGGTTCGAATAATAGTGGAGAAATCACACGGGGACAAAAACTGAATAACGATACCAAAACCATTGGGTATATTCAAGAAAGATTACACACGTCTCCTTCCGACGACTCCTCTTTTCGTACTGGCCCCGTCCACCCGCTTTTTCCCCCTCAGTGTCCACGAGGCGCTCTTTATGTCTCCCCCGCACGTGCACATCCTTCTTGACTACGGGCACGACGGGTGTGGCCCATTCCGATGACGTCACTGGAGATCACACCCCTTCGTAGACTAGCCTATCTAGCTCCTCTGACACCATTTGTTTGAGCATGTACGGCACCGTCCGAGCTCTACAAAACCGAGGCATGGCATCTTCTATGACGGACAGGTGGACTGGTGGCCCTTTGAGCAATCCAAGTCCCGAAGCGAAAACGTCGTTGTACGTTGAAAGCAGGGTTTCCAACCTTCTGTCTGTGGGGCCTGCATGTACGCACGCCACAGCGTTGGCAGTGATTATTGGCACGCCAGCCGTATTGAAACTTCGGATAGTGTCACGGCAGCAAAGCGTCGGTCCCGGGCAATCAACGACAACCAGCTCGGACTGTACAGTCGCGCCACCCAGGCTGGCAGTGAGTTGCAACTTCACAGCGATAGGAAGTGGACCCGTGAAACACGATAGCTGCATTGTTGCTGTCTGCAGTCGTGGCCACTTATCCCGGTGTTCTTCGAACACTGTCCGCGGAATTACACTCACTGGTGACTCCGTGTCTACAAACATAATAAGCAGAACTCCGTCTCAACTTTTTTTTTTTTGAAGCGATGTTTATTGCCTCAGGGCATAAAAACTATGAAGTGAGAGATGAGTAAGATGCTTAAATAAATGAAAAAAAGGTGGGCTGATTTGATTAAATCAAGAAGTGAACGATGATATGGACCCTGTGTCCAGGCAATGTAGCAATCCGGATTGTCCGGGGAGAGTCCCACTGCCGCAACTTATTCGGCGAATAGGCTTGATGTGCACACTGTGCGTTGCTCCACAATCAGTGTGAAAAAATTTGCAGTCCTCATGACTATCTTGATGACTTTGAGAAAGTACGTATGCTGCCCGCCTTCCCTCAGTGGCTTTGTCCGACGCTCTACACACTCCTGCTAACAGGCCACGTTTCCGGCACCGACGACAAACTGTTCTGATATGGTGGCAATCATCTGCTTGGTGCCAGGAAGCGCCACATCGGGTGCACTGCCGGAGCTCATCGTGAGACAGCCCGCTTGGTTTACTAGACTTCGGACGGTGACCGAGCCGATCGGACGAAATTGGTCGTGTCTGGCTCGAGGGAGGGTGGTCTCCGCATGTGCTGCGCGTTTTCCGCAGCGGCCTCAGCAGAAATGACGAAGTCTTCTGCTTCCTTTAACGACAGCGGGCTGCGGGTCAACAGGTGACGTCTGACGTCTTCGTCCCGAACACCGCATATTATGCGGTCGCGCAGCATGAGGTCCAGCATCGCTCCAAAATTGCAGTCTTCGGTCAAGCTGCGAAGTGCGGCTACGAAATCCCGAACACTCTCACCTGCTTGTGCGCTCGTGAAAAACTGATAACTGGCTGCTGTTTCGTTGACTTGCGGCTCTTAATAGCTCTGTACATGCCCGAAGACATCGCTGTATTGGAGGTCGTTGACGCTCTTGGGGCGGCACCGTCCTTGAAGAGCCTTGACAGCGCTGTTGGATACAGCGGCGTCCAGCGGAGCTCGTTGCTTTGCCGTATCCGTGATTTATCGCGCTTCAAAATACGCTGCCAAGCGTACCCTGTAGGCGGACCAGCCCCCTTCCTCCTCGGTGAAGGCAGGCGCTTGTCCCGGCGCCATCGGATCGCCTTTGCTGTCAAGTCTCAGTAGCCGATACTCAAGGGCACCGCCCTATACCGCGTAAATCTTGTCGCCACTGTTGCTCTTCGATACAACCGCTAGTAACACAAGCAAAATGATTCTGTTTTATTTCACGAGCGTCCTTTATATATATCCTCTCATGCTGACGCCGCGGGCGATAGGCAGCACGCTATCGCTTGAGATGACGTCACGGACTTGCTGCCTGTGGGCGGTTGACGACACGCTTGCATTGCACGGCACTTTGCCTGGGCAGACATTCCAATTGGAGCTCTCGATTGGTTCCAGATACACAACTGTGAATTTTCCAGTTGGAAAGCAATTGAAAAGCCCAATTGTAACCTATGGATATTCTTTTTAGTAGGTGCTACCAGGCGCTCGCGCCTCGAGCTGCGAACTACGTAGCATAACGCAAACGTTGACAATTTTAGAACGCTTGGGCTTGTTGCGTAAATCATGAAATCCATGCGAGAGGAGCCGCCGCAGTGGCTGAGTGGTTATGGCGCTCGGCTGCTGTCCCGAAAGACGCGGGTTCGATCCCGGCCGCGGCGGTCGAATTCGATGGAGGCGACAATCTAGAGGCCCGTGTACTGTGCGATGTCAGTGCACGGTAAAGAACCCCAGATAGGTGAAATTTCCGGAGCCCTTCACTACGGCGTCTCTCATAGCCTGAGTCGCTTTGGGGCGTTAAACCCCCATAGAACCAAACTCATGCAAGAGTGTAAATGTTATGTTCTTGAATTGCTACCCATTTCACTCCTTCCTTAATAGTACCGTCCAGCGCTTCCATCGCGCCGAAATAGCTCAGTTGGGAGAGCGTTAGACTGAAGATCTAAAGGTCCCTGGTTCGATCCCGGGTTTCGGCACAGGAGTTCAATTTTTCTTTTATAGTGTGATACAACGTAAGTCGCAATGAAGCTCCACCCACATTCAGGACCGGCGAACAGAATTCCTCCATGACAAAAAAGTAGTCTGTTGCTAAAACTTTTTTTTCGCCTAAACAAGAAGCTAACCACGAGAAAAAAGTTATAAGCTCTAGATTCTGATATCTGGCTTGTTTAATAGGATCAAACATTTAAAAGCTGATTTCGTTTACTTTTTTGACTGGGTGGTGGAGTAATACAATACGCAGCGTTCCATGGCCCAGTGTTAAGTGCTACCTGATTTAATATCTAGTGCGGGTCCTTGGACCCAATATATTATTAACCTTATTTTTGGAATATGGCGGTGTGCTTAGCTTGAAGCACTCTGGCATGGGTCGGCCCGGTATTGCACTGCCTCCGGGATCGGCCCGGGGCATATTAGCGCGCGCCTTTTCTTTCTATCTTTGCTCTCCTATCCTTTAACTCTCCTACTTTCAGCACGCGGCAGCGAGCATGGCTCGGCTTGAGCAAGTAGGCAGGCCCGTGCACTTTTCTTTCTTGTCAGCAACAGCAGCAGCAGCCTACTATAGCTTACTCTTGTGCAGCGGGGACACGTGCACGGGGTGGTCACGTAATGGCGCGCGTCAGCAACGGACACCGTGACCGACGTTGCAGGTAAGGCCGCTCCTATGTGTCTTCTGTCGACTTCTGTGGGCTGTGAAACAACTTTTCCAGGAGAGCACATCAACTTGCTCCATCACTCTTTTGTGTTGTCATGAACACCTGAGCCAAATAATCTACTTCTAAGTGCAGCAGAGTGCCCTCCTTTTTTAAATATGCGTAACAAAGTTGAGGCTACCACCTGCAACGTAAAATCACGATTTGTTGACAGACCGTGAGACACCAAATTTTATTGTGTCTTCTTCTTTCAAATGATGCGCTATACATTTGAATGCATGGATCGCTGCATGGTACGTACTCGCCTACGACCATTCAATAATGTTTATGATTGAATTTATTCTCTCGTGCTGTTTCAGTGTCATCAACCCAACAATGACTGCAACGCCATTGTGTGATTTTTTTTTTGTTATTGATCCTATATATGTATCGCGGCATCTGTGAGTGTTTTATTGTACATTCTCCTGCATTATATTGTTTGTATTTAAATATTTTGGTAACTCATATTGCACTATGTATCTATTTATTCTCTGCGTGATCCGCTAATTAATGTGTTGTGCATTTCCTATTTTGTTCCTTACTGAAATTTATTTTCATGGGAGGTCCCACCTACGGTCTTGTACCATGGGACCTCTCGCTGTATACGCTTGTAACTTTGTTTGGATTCCTTAATAAACTTTCATCTTTCAACTTTCAACGTGCACCTGAACTTTAGGTCACGAGAGGCACAGAAAAACTGCAACACCAATGCTGTTATGTAGTTATAACTCACTATAGCGCTTAGGCCAGCTTGCTTCAAGAGCTTAGAACTACAACAAACAACGTATCAGCAGTTATATTGCTTTTTTTCGTGCCTCACTTGACTTAAGGTGATCAACTACACGTCACAGCCATCGTTCGGTTGATGAAACCGAAACAGCGTCAAGAAGAAATTCAATTCTAAATTATTTTGCATTCGCAGGCAATTACCACAGGGCGCTCCATGTACACCAATGCCAAAGGGTTGTTTGTAAGAAGAAAAGACGCAAACAAAAAAGAGTGACCACAAAGTCGCAGGTGCAGCCGTCGCTGTAAAAAGGGAGCCTAAGGGCCAGGGGCGGATATGTGGCTCATTCTTGGAAAGGTGTCCCCATTTACAACGTGAATTTATTGAAAAAATGGGGGTCGGCATGGTTTTCCTATTTAAACTTTCCCAGCCAGAAAATGTGGGTGGGGAGTCTTTCCATGAATTGGCCCCCTGGGATGAAATAATAATAATAATAATAATAGTAGATGAAACACGCAGAACGAATGGGCCTGCTGCGGGTGCACTTGGTCCGTCGGGGCCATCTGCGCATGCGCATTTGCGGTATACGCAATGCTGAAACTATCCAACACTTCAGAAAGATTCAGCCTAGCGCTTACCGCCACCACTGCGCACGCGCCAACTGATCCCGACAAGGCAGGCATTCGCGTTGGCAGACACCGCTTTGGATGTCCTGTGCAGTAGTGGCGGGCGGTACGCACTATGCTTGATGGAGACATTTAGAATAGGTTGGCGCTATCGGTTAGGGGCCCAAGGGAATAGCAGGGAGCCAGCGCGCAAGACAATAATGCCCCTCCCTCCGGTTAATTTCCTGCGCACTGACCCTCCGCTATTCCCCTAGCCAATAGCGTCCCCCTATTCTATAAGCCTCTAATGTCTGTAATGGCAAGTGGAGCGTTCACTGCGCGCTCAACAATCACGTGAACACTCGCCACTGGCTGGGGCAGGTTAGCTGCGTGGCCTGTTCGTCAAACCATTTCAAATGC
The DNA here is from genome assembly GCA_030143305.2 of Amblyomma americanum. Lineage (NCBI taxonomy): Eukaryota > Metazoa > Arthropoda > Arachnida > Ixodida > Ixodidae > Amblyomma > Amblyomma americanum. Next base: position 52,385 of record JARKHS020033633.1, read on the forward strand.
TCATCCGTCCCAATTATCTGGCGCTCACCGAAATGTACATCAGACTGGACCATCAAGTCAGTCGAACTTAACACGAAGTTTGAATTAAATGAGATCCTACTGCTATTAGGTTCTGTCAAGCAACAGCACCTGTCATTTGGCCCTTCTGTTAGTCACAAAAAATACCCCATTACAGTACCAGACAGGCCAGCTGGCAGAGACCATAGGAGTCATTGCTGTGCATCACTCCTGGTTTTATCGTCCTCCTGTTCTGGCAACATGAAATTTTAGACACCTCCTACCCACCACAGCAGTAATCCAAGGGCAACACTTCACATGACGTTAGACAAATTCAGAAAGTATGTTCAAGGCAAAGGGCAGCTTGGCCAAAAAGTGCCATGGCTAACATGTTTGGCCTGCATGAGGTGGGGTCAAGGACCTTTTTCTCCCAAGCTCCAGAGAGGCCGAGCACCAGGCCACAAAAATGCTTGTGGAAAGCTGGTGGGGCGGCACAGGGTATAGACCCCCACACAACGTGGATACTCAAACCACTAGACCACTGCTGCAGTAAACCTGGAAGAATATCGAGCTTTCACTTTTATTCGCAACATAAGTGCCATAATCTAAAGTGACGGAAGTAAAAATCATAGAAAAAGGAGGAGACTGGCAATGGGTCTTTGGGCGATGAGCAGCTGTGTGCAAATTTGTTTATTTTACTTGAAGCAAAAGGCCCAAGAGGTTTAAAGGTCTAGAGCAGGCTCAGCTTTTCGTTAAGTGCAAGTTGTGTCTTCGTAAGCTGCGAAAGGTAGACGACCATCAGCAGGTCCTTCATGTTGCTGTTCAGCATATTCTGGAACTTGTCATTCTCCATCTGCGGTACGCTCTGCATAATGTCAAGCAGCATGCGTCCCACGTGGTTGTCCGGTGGAGTCTTGCCAGTCAGCACGTCATCCACGTAGCTGATCACCACTTCAAGCATCTCGCGCATCTCACGGCAAGCCTGGCCTACTGCATCAAAGTCCGCCGTGCACTCAACACTCCGCTGCTTGCTGTGTTTGGTGCCCTGTGTCAACTTGAGACCCACCATCTCTGCCTCGTAGCCAACGGTTTCCACTTTGCATGGCGTGAACATGGTGCCTACATTCTTTCCTGCACGTAGAAACAAAACAAGCATTTGCAATGAAACAACACTTACACCATTTCGGTCGGATAATGGCCATGTGAGGCACCACTTGCTTCATAACGGAAAACAGTGACAAAATTAGCAATCAGCAAATGAGATTAGAAGATGCTTCTGCATTCTAATAAATAAATTTTTGGTGGAATCAATTTCAGCTGTACAATATGCAAGAAAATTGTGAAAAGTGAGGTCAGACAGAGAAATCATGAAGCAGTCCTCTGGGTGTGATTCAAGTGAAGAATTGATGACCTAGGTCATCATTAAGATACATCAAAGCAATGTATTCGTTTTGTTGCCTACACCAACACATCACTGACTAGCCATTCAATCAGTGAATGTCTACCACACTGCAAAAGAAAATTTCAGTGCATCGTTCCACTTTGTCTCAGGGGTTGGCAAGTGGTATGCCCTAAAGCCAGCAAACCACATTTTAGTGCTGCTACTACTTAACAGCCCTTCCGTATGACACTTCAAGCTAGCTTCATTACATTAAATTTCTCGTGTGTCCCATCCAATCCTCTCTTGTATGCTGAAAGGCATACAAGTTACCATGAAACTAAGAGCAGCGCTCAAAGTGTGCAGGGAGGGATATTACTGCGCACCTTCCCGATCCTTCTGTTGTACACAAGTGAAATGGCCACCTGTTTTTGCAGCTGCTAGTTTAGCACAGCTGGCATAAACACAAAAGAACAAGTCATTGCGGTTTCTAACATTCCCCACTACCCTACTCTCTCGCATAGTAGTACCTCTTATACCTGGTAGAACGCACGTAAAGCCTGAGCGGTTATTGAAACATCCAGGTTCAAGGTAAGCAAAATGCAAATCAGCACGTTTCCTTGTTAAGCAGCAGATGTCGCACCATCATGACTGAGCTTCCAACGCTGTCATGCAAAATGACGCGGTATGACGTTTTACACTATACCTGGCACTCCGAAAGGCGTGCTTGTGTACGCTTTGATGTTGATCTTGTTGTCTGCCATCAGCGTATCCAGAGTCAAATGGACCGGGTTTGCGGCCTCACGACTGTAGTAGTCGTGGATGAGAACCGAATGACTGGTCACGTCAGGCCCGGTCGCGTACCAGCCAACGATAACTTCGGAAGGGTTCACCTTCTTATGCAGTTCAAACATGTTCTTGGCGAATTCCAGATCGACCGCGACCTCGTCCTGAGACTCATTGTGGGGCACACAAAAGCAGTTGGTCACTTCGACGCCTCCTTTCTCGTAAGAGCCGAGCAAGGTGCCGATGACGCGCTCCGCGCCATCGTTTCTTCGCTCATATGAGTCAACGATTGAGAATAAGACGACAGGGTGCACTTTCACTGTTATGTTCGGAGCCATAATGACAGTTATGTAGCGGCACGTTCAGTGAAATTCACTGAAAGCTGTCCAAGAGCGTTTTCCGGCCACCCGGTTGCTGCACGCGTCAACGGCGAGAAAAATATTCAACATGGCCGATACTGCCTGGTTGCTAGACTACGCAATGCTTTCGCCCACTAAGGAGGCGTCGCTCGTTCATTTTTGATGTTAAAACGCATGAGGCAAACAACACAAACGCATCGGAATGTTAATAAATCATTACACAAGATTTATTTATTTGTACTTGAAATCAAAACCTTTCTTTTTGTTAGAATCGGACACCTCAGCTGTCTCAGCTTGAGCCAATGATCCATGGCTTGAGCAGACGATGAGGTGTACACGTTGTTTTCGTGTTTATCTGCGAATAAGTAACGCCTTGATGCATTCGTCACGTGTTCATCGCTGTATTCAGTTTTGTACTTGCCGCAGGTGACATCTTCGATAACATGTGAGAGTAGAGCATGTCTATTCATACAATCGCTGATAAAGGATCTCTCATCTCGTGCCTATAGATACCACGAACTGTTCGAGTGTAGCGGCCACCACGACCAAGGATGACGTTCGTCGCCAAGAGTAGGGCTTCTTGAACAGAGCATTGATTGTTGTTTTTTGCACGATTTGACGTTTCACGTTGGGAGGTGTGCAGATGCTTACGTCGATTTTCTCTCCGCAGAGCACCCCCATATTCGATACAACCCGCTCAAAGATGAATGGGTCCTCGTATCTCCACAAAGAACGCTTCGACCCTGGCTGGGAAAAACTGAAAACGCCACTGAAATGTCGGCTACCCGCACGCTTGATCCAAGCAATCCACTTTGTCCGGGATCAAGAAGGGCCAATGGCGAGGTAGTCACCGTTTATAAAACACTGACCTGATATAACAAGGCTTTTGGTGTTAACAGCCGGATTCGCACTTGACTTATTTTGCAATTTTCCAACGAGTTTGTCGTTACTGATCTGTTTTCAGGTTAATCCGGTGTATGATTCGACGTTCACGTTCCAAAATGACTTTCCAGCTCTTCTAGAGGATGCCCCAAGTCCTGGTACGTCATGCTTGTGCTGTTATGTCCCTGACTCAGCACAGTAAGAGCCACCAAAACGACGTACCTCGGACGCTGTAATTAATTGCCATTCTTTGGTGGGAGGCACAGCGTATAACTAAGATGCAGAAGACAAACAGACGTAAGTGGTCTACCTAAACTACAACTGATCATTTATTCGAAAAGCATGTGTGACGCTAGCACATCTGTGAGTTCTCTTCCCTGTCTTTCTGTTGGCTTTCTTTTTCGGTGAAACATTTATTGTGACCATTTTCCAGTTAACACGCAGTTCTTAGTGCAAATGTCAGTCTTTCGTGCTGCTCTTCTGTCTTGGTTTTGTGCTGTGCCTTCCATCAAGAACGCCGAACCAAATGGACCAACCATCTGCTTTATTAAATTGCTGTGCCATTAATCCAAAGTGTGCCAGAGCCTGTATGCTTCATGTGCTATAGACTTACAAGTACAAAAAGCAGTGCACCCCAGTGTAACTTCAGGATGCGCTATATTTTCCTGTAGTTACCTGTTGCTTATTGAGTACATAGAATATATAGATGACTCTATGTGGAGGCCCAGTGCTTAAAACTGATACATACACCATTTTCTGCGTGCCTTTCAAAGTCAATTATATGCGTAACAAGCTTTGCAATATCTCTGTTTTTCATCTTTATCATCTTTTAGGTTTCATAAGACAGTGTGAAAATGTGCAAGCAAGGCACTGATTGGGGCTTAATTTCACTCACTTGTAACTTTGTTTATGCCCTGAAGAAACTTACTTTAATGAAAACCAGGTTTGTGTTGCATAAACGAAGCTACAACGAGTGTCTTGGTGCACTGACCCCCGAGTCTGTGTGCTGTCCACCAATTTTCCTTTGTCTTGAACTTGTAGAATCTCAGGAAAATGCGGATGAATCTGGCCTGTTCCGCATGGCTGAGGCCAAGGGCACCTGCCGAGTGATGTGCTTCCATCCATGCTCCAATGTGACTCTGCCCTTGATGAGCCAGTCTGAAGTGGAGAAGGTGATCGATGAGTGGGCGCTGCAGACGGAGCAGCTAAGCAAAACTTACACGTGGGTGCAGGTGAGCCCACAAGGAGTGTAGCGACTGCGTGCGACTTCAGTATCAATACATGTAGTGAAATGTCTCAGTGCTGTCCACATGGTTTGTCATTGGAAGTTCAAGGCACACTTTAACTTGCAGTTGGCAGCGATGCTCATCAACCACAATTTAGGCATCTGATTTTGGGTTGTGGCCATCTAGAGAGTGAACTAATAACATATGAACTTATCATATTTTTTGTAGCCACTGAAACACTGTGATGTGGGGAGGTTTGCAGCGTATAATGCCAGAAGGAAGTCTGTAGGCAGACTGTACAGAGGTTGTTGTCATGGTTGTTCAAAGGGTACCGGTAAAAATCTGGCTAGATTTTGCTTGCAGACAAAGATTCATATCATTCTCTTGACTTATGACAAGTTTTCTTTCCTCATTAGCCTCACCAGCACAACGGCTAGCCATTTCTTGATAATGGAAGGAAGCTGGAAAGAAATCATATCTGCACTCTCATGTTTCTTGTATTGGAAAATGCAACTCTCTACACTTATGCTCTATTTGATTGTTTGTACTTGCAACTCATTCTTTCTACATTTTCCAGCTGTGGTTCTTTGTTTGCCTTTCATTGTGCACGAATGTCTCACTTGTGCACCGTATTTCTAGGTTTTTGAAAACAAAGGAGAAATTATGGGCTGCTCCAACCCTCATCCTCACTGCCAGGTAACTTAAGAAGTCTTTTGACATCTATTAGACTATCACGTGGACAAAAAAAGTTAGAAATTGCAATTCAGATAAATTGTGCGTCATTGCTGGCATTCCTGTTCAAACAATACATAAAAACCGCATTTGATTTTTCAATAAATCATCATTCCTGTTTGGCCTTGAAATGTGCTCCATACTCTGCGTCGTGGCTTGCCTACCTGTGCCAAGCCAGTTTGTTTAAATTGGCACGCAATACCAGGGAGAAGGGCCAGTTTATCCAGGGTCTTGGTATGCGTGACCAAAATTGGTCGTGAACTCTTTGAACTTTGCGTGTTGTACATAGTTCAAAGCACTATGGGATGACAATCTTTGATTCAAAAGCATGTTGAAATGGAGTGCTTTTGACATAAATACAATGATCTGGTTTCAGACTAACCTGTGCATCAGTTATATACATTACTTGGAAAAATGACCGATTTGTACCACTGGTTTCGTGCACCTAATCAGTTCTTCTAAAATTTGTGTGATGGCTGTTTGTGCCCAAGAGTTTGTCCACATGCTTTACTGATTCCAAGGAAGAGTAACGTGTCAGCCTGCACTCGTGAGCTAGGTGTTTTTATGCAAATTAACCTCGCAACTTTTTTGAAGATTTTCAAGAGACAATGAAAAAATTGATTTTGGATCTTGGTAGCTCTTTTGAAGTCTTACATTGTGCCTGAATCTCCTGTCATGTGATGTCATGTTTTCCGTATGTATGCAAATGTCATTGAATCCAGTTAAGACAAGCGTCTGTATAATTGGTAGTTTCTTTTCATGCATGTAATAGTTGCAGCTGCCTCATTTTCTTGCATAGATTTGGGCCAGCTCATTCATGCCAAATGAGCCAAGCGTAAAGGACAAGTGTCAGAGGGCATACTTCGAAAAGACAGGAAGACCACTTCTTATCGATTATGTGTTCCAAGAACTGGATAAGAAAGTGAGTGCCTTTCTGACCTGGGTTTGCTCGTTTCATGACCTGAGCTCATTGTGAGATGACTGTGCACTGTCTTATAAATTGCCTATCCCTCAGGAACGCATTGTTCTGGAGTCTCACCACTGGGTTGCACTGGTGCCATTTTGGGCTGTCTGGCCGTACGAGACCATGCTTGTGCCAAAACGTCACGTGACCAGGCTGTATGAGCTCAACGTTGCAGAGAAGTCAGGTGATAAGACAAATGTGGTGTAGCACCACGTAAAATGGATGCAAGTGGAGAGGCTGTACCCATGCGAGGACTTTGGCTAGGACTTTGGTGTAAGGTCCGCCTGTTATAAAGGGATAAGCCCCAAAATCCAATCCAATCCAATCCAGGAATATTGAGAGAACTGAGCTAGAAGTCACAGGATATTATTATATTTTTTTTTGCACTGTGGATATATTAGAAAGTTAGCCGCAGAAACATTGCTGCCATTGCAACATAGTCTAGCTCTAGCAGAGAGGTACCAGTGGAAAAGACACACAAGATAAACTTGTAGCAAAAGTTAGTATGTGCAATAAAAGAAAAACCGAAGGAAGAGTAAACGGAGAAAGGAGCATGCTTTGACTGGATTCCCTGTTCCAGATTGATGAAAAGTATTGTCAGGCCATGTCCTCACCTTTTTCCTTCCTCTGTGGTTAGCATACTTCTCTGCCTGTATCCCTCTGTGAACAAATTATTTGATGACATAAATCTGAATGTATCACAAATGCTGCACTGAAAAATGTTGGTTTTGAGTGGTCAGTCACTACTCTAATTTCTCTTTAAAATCTCTTGGTCCCCCCCCCCCCCCCCCTTTCACTGCGAACCTCCAAATCTATTCATGGAGAGCAGGTACAAGCATGAATTATGAACAGTGAGCAGTGCAGTGTTTGTCATTGTACATGGCACTACCTTTGTATAAATTTCAGCTCTCTGGCAATACAATAAAAAAACTTCGCTTACTAGGAGCACTTTCATTGCTTTGTTGTTGTACGCTTACTAGGAGCACTTTCATTGCTTTGTTGTTGTAGTCCTGCAGCTATATTCTTTCATGTCTGAACTCGTCTAACACATTTTTTACTGTGCAGGTAGTTGATGCAGTGCCACAGCTTGGCAACTTTATCAGCGCACCTTTGGCTGCCCCAAAAGCGGATTGTGAACCTTGCCGCGAAGCTAGTTCATATATAGGAACTATAAGAGGCAGGAATAAGATGATGGAGAATACTGCAATACTTTAATACTTTGTGACCGTTGTTTAGCTTTCCATCTTGACTTTGTTATCATTAGAGTTGCAGTAGCGAGTTGTTCACATTGTCTGCTGCACACCACATTTACTCATTAATGGTTGTAGTCGCATAATGAAAACACCTGCTATCCTCAGTGTCAAGCTATAAATTCTTTACTAATATATTAACCTATGTAATGAATGCTACTGCCAATTCTCATATATTTTGGGGAAGAGGTGCGTCAATGATGCGAGTCAATACAGTGCATAGCACCAGTATGCAGCATTTGAAAGTAAAAAAAAAAAATGTGAGCACAACAGACAGTTGCTTGTCTTTTCATTTCAAATATTTAATTTGCAGATCTGGCAGCTGTCATGAGAATACTGCTAACAAAGTATGACAACCTGTTCAACACATCGTTTCCATATTCCATGGGCTGGCACGGTAAGATTTTGCCTGCAAATTTGTCAACCGTGTTATTATATACAAGTACGCTATGGCAAGAACACATGCATTTATCTCATGGAGAGCAATTTCGTCATTAGGCTGCCAAGTGTAGGTAAGTTCGGTGACAGGGAAAGTGTATAATACTTCGACTGTAACAGCTGTTGCTAAGATAGTTCAGTTCAGAATATTGCAGTGAATCTTTGTTTTGCGAGAATGTACAAGATTTCATGCACTGTTTCCACTCATTTCGCTGACGCTTACCACACAGCTTATGAGCTGTTGAAATGAACGCAGTTCGGGAAACTCTAGCTTTTCACTGCTGCTAGGGAAAGCGCAGTACATCCGTGAGTTACAGTAACATGCTTGCCTCAGTGCAAGGAGTGCCCATTTATTGTCACTAAATTATTGTCCAAAGAAGTGCATTTTACTCCACAAGTTCTTCATTTTATATTTTGCAGCAATTTACGCATATTAGAAACAGATCATTTTACGCATATTAGAAACAGAACATCTGTTCCTTGTTTAGTTCACATTGTCCCTCAAAACTGCTTGTGTTCTGCCAGGTGCACCTACTGGCAAGTGCCTCAGCGAGGATGTGTCACACTGGCAGCTGCATGCTGCATACTTGCCCCCGCTGCTTCGCTCAGCCACCGTGAAGAAGTTCATGGTTGGTTACGAGATGCTGGCTCTACCACAGAGAGACTTGACACCAGAGCAGGTATGACCACGGTAATGATATTGCATATTGGACTAGAGATCATGCTTGTTTCTTGCATTTTTTCGTTTTGTGCACCTGTCAGCGCTGCTTGCTCAAGTATGATATTATATCCTTGGTCCTAGTGGTGTTCAGCAGTGCTTAGAATTGACAGCGTTGGGCATTTTTTTATTTTACATCCTCTGCGCACCTCTTCACAGCACACATAAGGTTCCTAGGCTCGAAATCTTGAGCAAAACAAGCAGTCATAACGAATTATGGCAGCATGTGTCATTTAATCATTGCTAGTTGACGCGGCTGGCATTCGGTTCCTGCACAAATGTGGTGGCATGTTTCACAATTTTCTAGTCATCGGTATTTAGTACAGGAGCAGAAAAGGGAGCACCTGGGGACTGCTGTAGTGCACATGCACATTTTTGTTTTCGTGGAATATGTAGGGATGGCGTGTTTCTCTCTTTCAGGCTGCCGAGACACTGCGAGCTCAGTCTGAAGTTCATTACACAACCCACTGCCAATCTGAGAAGAGCAGCTGAATTGATGGTGAAGTCTAGGGTGTGTCTGGCTAGTCCTTCAGTTTCTTTTCCACTTTGTTTTTCCTTGAACGTCATTTCTACAGTCAAGTCAGCGAGGATCTTATTTCCAGTATGGAAAGAGCATAGCATGTTAGAGGGTACAAGCCCCATGCTTAAAATGCAGTCGAGACTTTTCTTATATATCACTCACGTTTTTATATAGCGCTTTGCCTTTAACTGAAAATGTAGAACAGTTTTTGAGATTCTGCAGCCTGTTATTGCTTTTGTCCTGTTTGGTTAGTGCTTTTTAGTGTGTGTATAAGCATAAACATCGCTGGTAAAATGATGGCCAAATAAGTGTCGTTAAAATTACTTTTTTTGATGCTGCCATTCAAAAAATCACAAAATGTTTATCCTACCTTTCACTACTGCAAGTTCTAAGCCAAAGTTTTGGTGTATCATTAAGAATAAGGTCTAGTCATTTATATAGAGAAAAAAAATTGTTCCTAAGCAAAATCGATACTGATACTTCTATCTCAGATTGTCTGTGTATAAATATGCTATTTACAAAGAATTAAACTGTTTTTGATGCAAAGCTGTGAGGCTGCAATTTCTTAGCATAAAAGTACAGTAAAACTTCCACTGATAATTTTTTCGAAAGAATGTGGGGAAAAAACAGCTTATAATCCAGGAAAATATCTTTTACTGACACTCATCATTTACTGACACATCATAAAAATGTCGATCAGCATTTCTTAGCGCAAAGTCTGAGCAGCTCCTTTTCTATTAGTGCTTGCAGAATGTAGTCCGTATTTGCGTTATCCTAAGCACGTAAAAAACGCAACACACATCCGATCTGTTGATGGCAATTTCACGAAAGTAGCCGGAATCTTTTCCGCATTGTTTGGATGCTTCACCTCTTCGCACTCATGCACTGCCAGGAAGCGACTGTGGCGACCAGTTGTCTCGGCATTATTGCTCGTGCGTTCCCCAGATCCAGCCCGCTCATATGCAAGCAAGTCATTGGTAGTTCTCAGATGCTTGGCTCCCTTAATGCTATTAAAAATGCTTAGGCGCTGTGAAATAGCAGCTGCCTTTCTTCTGGTGTCACGTTCCCGTTGAAACAGCCACATTAGAGAACTTTGTTTCTGCACTGCACCGCAGAGGGGCCACCACTGCGTGAGCCTGCAGCTGCATTACAGCTCTTCATGTCATGCACCCCCAGGTTTGAATAAACATTATATGGCCAGAATTTGTTGAAATATTGACTGTAGTAGCTGGGAAATTGTGTTATCCGGAAATGTAACCAGAAGAAAAAGTAACTCCATCAGACATTTTAATGCCCTGTGATTTTGAACGTGTAAACCTGGAATGTATTGAAATAAATGAAGCATGAATCGAGTAGCAAGAGTGAAATCACATATATATATATATTTTGGCTGATGGGCAGAAGTAATGATGTGGCTCCCATGCCTTTTTATCTTCCTGCTTTTGTGTCTCGTAAAAGTAGCAAGCACCTTTTTTTTTGTGTTTAATTGGCCGATGGCAGCACATTAAAATGTACACATCAGGGTCTGTCACAGCCAGACACTTGTTGAAAGCTATAAGAGTACATAAAATGTGTTTGGTCTTGAGTCCCCTGGCTCCATATACAAGAATACACACGCAAAACCATAATTTCACAGTTTTTATTTCGAACACCTATGCAATGCCAATATCTGGTGCCTATGTATCTCTTTGAATCATTCATGCCAATGATAATCAAGTCAACATGCACTCGAAGGATAGGACAGTGGAAGGAAAAAAAAAAGAGAAATGTTGAGAGGGACCATCACACACCGGGTAGAAGAGGACATGTATAGAGAGGTTAGCCAAGCACCCATCATCATATACATTCAACACTATAACATACATGTTGCAAAAAATATGTTACTTGTAGATATATTGCAGGTGATGCAAAAACACAGCCATCTGCAGAATGGTTATATAAAAAAAAAAGCCAGTGCAGAGACAGCTCTGCATTACAGCGACAATACGTGCTACCGCTTCTTAAAAAAGAAAAAAAATTCATGGTCCACAAATGGGGAAGGTGCTTGTGGGAATAGGAAGAATGGTTTCAAATATGACCCAAGGGGGACAAAAAGCAGGGAGGGTGGGGAGGGGGCTCTTTGGATTCTAGCAGACGCTGCAAAAAGATAGCATGCAGTGCATGATGAAGCAGCACAGTGGAGCTGACGCCGCAATCTCAAACAATGCATTAAGAGGCATTCAACAATGTCTTGTCTGCCAGAACATCAATTATAGAAACACACAAGTTCCATCTGCCAGAACATGACAACTATGCCAGACACTTTTAGAGACAGGTGTCGCTGTCTTTTCTCAGTTCTCGCCCATATCTTTAAAGCAGCCAGACACTGCATTTGCAATGCAAGCTGATGTCTGCACTGCCAATATGTGTGTCATGTGTACATGAATAATTTGACGTAACATGTACGCCAGTAGGAAGAAAAAAAAAAACGAGCGAGTTACAAATACACTGAACAGAGCACAAGGATGGCCTTGATAACCAAACATCCGTCCTAGAATAAGAAATATGAAGAAATAAGAGAGAAAACTAGAGATGCTTCCGTACGCATCGCACCAGGCACAGCTTTCAACACTTAACAAGCCTGCATTACAATGGCATGTTGGCCTCGTCAATGGCCCTAAGCTGCCAAGCAGCCCCTGAACAGCCACGCTTTTACTTGCACCATTCCCATATGTGAGGCGAGAAAGCTGGGAAAATGAGTCCTGAAAAGGTGGAGAAAGAATGGAGCAAGAGGAGCCAAGCAGGTGAAAACATTAGGCAGTCTCCTGCCCTACAACTGCTGAGAAAAAAAAAAAGGAACAAGTAGAATGAGTGCGAGACAAAGAACACAGCGAAGCAAAGAGCTAGAAAAGAGAAGGTGTGCAGATTCTAAGCCTCGTCAGGCCTGCTGCTGCATCTGAATCACTAATGGGTGGTGTTGTGAGTGCAGGCTACTGTTGTGAGGCGATAGTGCGCTGTAGTTTCCGAGCCGAGCCTTCTTGTCCGGTGGGACAGTCATAGCACCCAGTGGCCGGGCTGTGTCCTCGGACCCGGCAGCCTCCCAGCGGCGCTTGCCGCCAGCAAGGCTGAAGCTGAGGTCTAAGCCCCAGCCTAGACCCTTGGCGGACGGGGGCGCCCACTTGGACGCCGCCTGTGAGGGCGATGCCGGCACGCCCTCATCATCAGAGGTGTCAATTTCCTCCTCAATGTACTGGGCTGCAGCCTTGGCGGCGTCAGTGTACTCCTGGTGGAAGCTGCTTGGCTCTGCCGCGTACAGTAGCGATCGAGAACGCCCTGCGCAGGTGTTTAGAGAGGTGGTTGATACACACTCTTTCAAAGGCCTGAAGCAGCGCAGCAACAAGTTTCTAAAAAGGCAACATGAACGAAAATTCTTGCTTCACAGTGGCAAGCACGAAACGGGAGTGAAAGCACGAGTGTCTCAATGCTCAGTGCTCACAATGCAAATTCTCGACATCAAAGTATTTCATCAGATTAGTGAACAAAGACTAGAAATAGAAAGGCCACCACAGATGCCAAGAAGCTTTCGTGAATCTACCTTCGCCGCTCTGCTAGCCTGCAATACGCTCACCACACTTGCCAGAATTAAAAAATTTCAAGTACCCTGACGTGGTGGCTCAGTAATTAGGGCACATGGCTACCGAGCCGGAGGACCTGGGTTTAATCCTCGCCACGGTAGCCATGTTGTGATGGAGGTGAGACACAAAAGGTGCCCGTGTGCCGTGCGATGTCAGCACATGTTAAGAAACCCAGGTAGTCTAAATCGTGTCCTCATAACCCATGCATCGCTTTGGGACGTTAAATCCTACACTTTAAAAACTTGCAATCATCTGATGTTCCATTGTGGAATGATCACCAATAATTTTTCAAGAAGTGAGTACGTGCTACGTAAGTGTCTGCAGCATTTAACAAGACTTTTCAATACCTCACCAAAAAATGAAAGCATGTTCCAAGGGCATCGTCACAGGCCCTATCATTGCATGTGCTGTATTGCCTGTGTGCAGACAATGCTTAGGTATTAAGAGAAGTGGTATTTTTTATTTTGTTTACCACTTATGGGTAACCACAATGAAGCACTTCAGTTTAGATGTTCAGTGGATGTACCTGCATGAATCCAGCATAAACAGATCAACAAGCTATTGTCATAAATGGCCATATATAAAGCACCTTGCTGAGAGTAATGGTATTTACCCAGACGAAATTCTAGAGGCCCGTGTACTGTGCGATGTCAGAGCATGTTAAAGAACCCCAGGTGGTCGAAATTTCCTGAGGCCTGTACTACAGCGTCCCTCAGCCTGAGTCGCTTTGGGACGTTAAACCCCCCTAAATAAAATCAAATCAACCAGGGAGTAATGACTGACAGCATTCTGTGCATGCTGTCAGAATGACCTAATTAAGGGGTATGAGAAACGCCGTTGTCCTGCTGTGAACATAGTTAAGCTGACGATGATTTTACAGTAAAACAGAAGAGTGCAGATAGTTCTTGAAGCATAAACGTTGTACAAGGTAAAGGGGGAAACCATCAGCCAGCTGAACTAAGTTTTAACAAGAGGGCTTGGCTTTCTTTTGTCTGGGCAATGCGGTCAGAGATGGTGATTATACACGCCATTTGCTCCAAGCAGGAGGACCAGGCTGGACTTGAGGTGGGAAGGGGATGAGAAGCGGATGCTTTTTGTCACTCTAAACTTGAGAACACTAGCAATGGTGGCACATTCGAACCCGATTATATCGAACTCGGTTAGATTGAAATCCATATTGAATAATTTCTGAGCACCATAAAGCTACAATGTGAATGTATAGGAAAATGTACGGCTATACCATACAAAAATTAGCCACCACATTCGATTGATTGCACTTCGGGCAACACCGGTGACTCAAGAAGTTGGCTTTCCCTCCACACATCTCCGGAGGCTAGCTTCCCCGCATGAACACGCGGGTGCTATTGGTGCTATGGTGCTAGTAGCGCACACTGACCAATGATGACGCGGATTTGCCATGACGTAGGCGGCAGGCGCAAAACCAGCCAACCAGAATATACATTTGTAGCGCACTGCACCATTTGTGGCCGCGTCGTCACACAGTTCGCATGTAAGGTGCATCATGCTGCCATTGGCAATTTCGTATGGTTTTTTGCGCGTAGCAGGGGCGGCAGAAAGTTAGGTGAATGGATGAGATTCGGTGGCAGCAGCTGGGAAAGGACAGGGTTACCGTATTTACAAGATTATAAGTCACCTCGAATGTAAGTCGACCCCCCTACATCACATTTCTGAAAGAAAAAAAAACTTGGAGGTCGTTTAAACTTGACCTTCAATAAAGACCTTCAATAAAGAACGCGATAGCACTATCCTGTGGTCTCTGCTTATCATTAGCTGCTATCGGCTGCCGTGCGGGAGCGCCCGTGAGCACATTCCAAAACGAAAATGTATTAGTCACTGGACTACTCGTCACACTTGCGCCATCGTCCTCACTAGCGCTGCCATCGTGATCGCTGCTGCGGTCCCACAGCTCGTCATTCTAACATTGCCATGCAGCTAAATCCCGCACTTCGCAAACAG
>JARKHS020033634.1:0-29228 GCA_030143305.2 Amblyomma americanum
GCAGCGACGGTGGGGGCGGTGTTGTTCAGCAGAAAATTTTTAGAAAGTTTAGTATGAGGTAGCTCGATCACTACTACCGGCACAGGAACAAAGGTCCATATCCTTCTTTTTCCTGCCTAGCCTCTACTGCAGTGCTACATAAGGTCGCTTGTGTCACTGATTTTTAAATGACTGCGACTCTACCACTGTTCCATAATGCCAGTGCCCGCAAAAAACTTCCAACAGTGACTGTAACAATAATCGCCGCTCAGACAGAAACCGGCCATCTTCTCACATTTCTCGCCACTTCGTGTTTTTATGGACAAAATCTAGGCTTGAACTGCTGCAGTAGAAACTGTCGAGCCTTCCTGTGCCACATATGACCATACTATACTGGAAAGGTGAGCACCACTGACGCAGCAGTCAGATAGGAAAATGGTTTGGTTTGGTTTATGGGGGTTTAACGTCTCGAAGCGACTCGGGCTATGACGGCCGCCGTAGTGACAGGCTCCGGAAATTTCGACCACCTAGGGTTCTTTAACGTGCACTGACATTGCACAGTACACGGGCCTCTAGAATTTCGCCTCCATCAAAATCCGACCACCGCGGCCGGGATCGAACCCGCGTCTTTCGGGCCAGCAGCCGGGCGCCGTAACCACTCAGTCACCGCGGTGGTAGGAAGAAAATGATATAAGGAAAAATACAAACTCGCGCTCCAAGGTGCCTGTGTATGAACTGGTTATGCAAGTAAAGACCTTTTCAATAAGGGTTCCTTGGGCATATCGCCACATTGCTCGCTGGGCTGTTGTGTGCACCTCGCGCTAGCGCGGTCGAAGGGGCAGCGGAACCGGTTTGCAACAGCTTAGAGAGGGGGCGTTTTGACATCCTCCTCGCCGGATAGAAAGGTCTATTGCGGCCCTGCCGGCAGCCAGCTGAATAGGTGTCGGGTTAAGATGCCAGCAGCGTTGGTTGATTGGCTCGCTGTAGTCACGTGACGTGCACAGAACCCGAGGATTTTTTTGTTTTTATAAATTAAAAAGAAAACAGGACAAATCAATGTTTCCCCTGGGGGTGTGCCGCCTTTAGGTAGCATTCTAAGGTTCGTTGGGTTAGGGTTGATTGCCGGCTGCCGGCAGCTTTTCAAAACAGCTGGAAAAAAAGAATACCGGCAATTTTGTTTCACTAGCTGTGTGCCGTGATGTGACTGGAATCAGCCAGCGGGGTCACACTGCCGGTTAAGTTTCCTGCGGGCTGATTTTCCGGCTGCCGACACAGCAAACAGTAGTCTCATCCATTTTTTTTTCCCCATACAACAATAGCTATAGCACGAAACAAGTTTTGTCGATGCCACTGGCATTTCTAGTGGCACAGACTTACTGGCCGAGAATCGGGAAGCAAATAATAGCCAAGCTACAGAATTTAATGATTTCTAATTGCATAATTAACAAGAAAAAAATCTGTGCAGGAGAAGGAAGGAGTTTTCTTGAAGTTTGCGTCGTCGTCTTTATAGTATAGATCGTAACCAATAGCTCCCTTATCATCTGCCAACCTGAGAGAATGTGCCTTTCGACATCAAGTTATCAGGGTCCTTTGATGCAATTCAGAGCGAGAAATTGCAACGTATGTTCCCATGTTAGTCATTACAAATAACTCAATAATGACAACAATCTGGGACCACGGGACCACCTCCGAAAGGCCAGGGGGACATCTGTACTAAATTTTAGAACTGGTGGGGGGATCCGGCAGCATGTTACGAATCAACCACCTCCCACAGGAGAAAGAGGCGACTAAACCACCCAGCCAAGAATGCACACTTGTTTGATAAGCAATGTATAGTTAACACCAGGGTTATAAAAACCAGTACCACCTCGTAATATGCAGATGTGCTCTATCACTGTGTGTGCAGAACACAACTGCAAAAACACTGTGCCCCTGTTGGCTAAAATTATATCTCAAATGTGCGTACCATCATGACTACACTTGCAGTGCCTGGGACCGCTTAACTAAGTCAAATATAGAACTTGAATGCATACAAGCATGTGCTGCTCACTTTGTGACAGATGATTATGACTTCTCAAAAAGATACTCCCATATTTCTAAAAATCTTTGGTGGCCACTACTCAAAGCAAGAACAAAATAAAGTAGACTCCCATCAAGATGAACTCGGTTAAGATGAACAATATGAGGACATTTGGCTGGTTTTTCATAGACTCAGTGTAATTAAAATGAACTGCTTTGCATGTCTTTCAGTTAAGACAAATGTTTGCAGTGACTGTGAACCACAGTAATTCCACGAAATGATAATCTCAAAGCTTCCGTGAGGGATTTTTGGACTGCACCACCGGACGTTACTGGACTTCCTTCAAGAGTCCAGTGTGTATCTATATCTATATTATATTTGTGTGTATCTATAATACTTTATGCCAGCAAGCATACTGTCACTATAAAAAACAAAAACAACTCTCGAGGCAAACTGGAGAAAAAAGACAGCAAATGGTTTAGCATAGCTAAGCGCGGAATATCATGCAGTAGCACGAGTTACAGAGGGCTCTTCAGGTACTTATGTGCTAAAGGCATCTAACCTAAAGGTCTTTATCATAAATGCCTTTGGCTTGAAGATCTTTGCCCGGAAAGCATTTACCATGAAGGCCTTTGTCATTTTCTGACCTTTGACATTTACCTTATGGCCTTCACACAGGTGTACCCTTCACCCAGGCCTCCACCTGACGGGCTAATTACAACCTGGTTGTCAGGTGAACCGCTTGCCACAAAACAGGCTTCAAGGACGTACATATGATTTTCCGATTTCGAGCATAGGTACATGCATACGTGTACCCAAAATCAGAAAATGCACAGAGTAGTGCTACTGGACTAAAAAAAATTGAAAGCTTCCTCGTTGGGGAACATATGCCGCAAGAGAGTCTTCGCACAAGCTGCACAGAAGCATTCTTGGGGGTATGGGTAGTGAAGGCAAGGTCGCCAGACTCCGCATCGCACGTCCATCACGTGCTGCATGTCGCCTTCGGCGGATGAAAAAGTGTTTAGGTGCAGAGTAGACCTGATAGTCAACTAGGTGCTCGTACAATTAGAAGAAAAATTTCGAAGTGATGCGCCGTTACAGCGTGGGTTTTTATGGCGCAGAGATCCGACATGGTCACGTATCAGCACCGAGTCCACATCGCCTCCGGCGGACAGAAATATGACAAGTGCACTTGCTTGTATATCTGACAACAGCCGAACCACCGAAGTGGGATAGCAAAAAGAGAAAGATGGTCATGTTGCTCTCAGAGTCTGCATCGCAAGATCAGCTAACTGGGTGCATTCGGTGCACTTGAAGCCATTGGGAAAACGAAAAACAGGAAAAACACAAATAGCGGCAACTGAAAAAGGAGAGAAAAATAGACAGCAAAAAAAAGGAACCAGACCAATGCCGCTTTTAAGTAGGGTGACGTGAGCATTTTCATACCCTTACTATTCAGCTCACTTCATATATAATACTTTGCCATTATCTTATTATTGCACGGTAATTTTACCCACTGTTGTCATTAACAGATATTTTGGCGCACCAAGCACGCTCATATATCTTTTTGAGGGCACTTCAAATAAAAATTTTTTATAAGGTGAACAAATTTTCATGGTCCCTTTAAGATCATTTTAAAGAGACTCTACAGTAACTGTGCTTGCTCCTATTTTATAATACTCTCAACACTAAGCTGGCATCAATTAAAAAAAAATTAAAAAGCCCATCTTGTGTATCAGCATGTACCAATCATTCTTTAAATACACATGAGCACACTTGCAGAACAAACACGTTAGGTGCATTTTTTTTTTTCACAAGGATTGTGCTGTAACAATGCACAACTGGAATGGGTTGCCAGAAATTGTCTCTATAGTAGGATACAACTTAAGAAAACAGCAGTTGGTAACACTGGGAAGGCCCGCGGCGTCCTGTATTACTTGACCAGTTACAACAGAGAACAAAATGTTTTTTGATGTTTGACTATCACAAGCTAGAGGCATCAAAAGTCTCCAGTTTATAATTTTGTCTCATGATTAACTTCTTGTTTAGGTAACAAGAAAAGCTTTAACAACAATTTTTGTCACAAAGGAATTCCCTTCTGTTGTCCTGAATGTGGGTGGAGCTTCAATGCAGGCTTGAGTTGTGTCCAACTACAATGTGCTCCATGTGGCTTGTTTCCTTCCTCCCACCCCCTACAGTAATGCCAATAAGGGTGTTATAGGTACCTGAATAAATAAATAAATAAAATAAAACTATCAGCATAATTTTCCACATTTCAGAGATAATGGTGTTATTTTCTTGACAACAAAGCGTGCAGCACTTGTCAGTCTTTTCCCATCTTTATCCTCGTTGTTTTCTGCGCGCTTTGCTGTCAAGGATGAGTTACCAACTAGCCCAAACCCACACCTTACAAATTATTTTCCTTTTCCTTCTTAAATGTTGTATGTCATGAATGTGCTGCAATCAGCCACCTGGAAAACAGAAGCAGTTCCTGAAGGTAATGCATTCTGTGTTCATTTTCTTGACTTTGCTGTAAGCCAGTGACAAGGCTCATGCTTGTGGAGGAAAACTGTTGACTGTCTGCAGTCTTTCAATTTTGTTGTGGCAAGCATGCAACATAGTGCTTATCATTAATTTCAATGAAGAGTAGCTTCAGTGAAAGCTTCCTAGCTTTGGGAGAAAAGTCTAGCCCTTAAAATTCTGTCAGCTTTATTGGACAACCTCATACATTGCTTTTAGACCTACTTTCTCAAACAGCAATGGAGAATGTATTGCTAATGAGCATGTCCTTGCACACAATTTACGATCAGGTCAGCTCGCTGCATCCATTTTTATGTTAGCTACAAGTTTGCTCTCATTTGCTACAATGTAATATATCATTGCATAGCTTTTATTTTTCACATGGCAATCGACACGGCATTTTCAATCTTACTTACTGACATGCAGCTCAACAACGCATGCTCAAGCCATAGGAGCCACCATCTTAGCATACATAGAGCCTGGTGAAAGGCCCAATGCATGTATACTTGCCTTATCACCACCTCCTTAAGCCTGCACCACCGAAAATGTGTGCTATACACCAAAATGGCGCCTGTCACGTCATATGAAAGCCACCAGTATACCTGATAGCTGGGTTTGTATACATCACTCAAAATGCCCCAGGCATCAGCCGATTTTAATAGCAGTTGTCAGTGTCCTGTGCAATATATGCAATCCTCACCTTTGTGGGTGACCATCTTGGCACCCCAGTAGCGTAGCAACATATGACAGGTCCTTAAGATGTGAGCGCACGCTTTCAGGAAGCTGCTGTGGTGCAATGTGTGCTGCTGAGAGGGTAGCTTCGAGCTTTTCGGCTGTCAAAAGTGTAAACGCATCACTTTAAATGGGAGTATCTAAGTACATAGAGCAACCAAATTCTTACGGCAAGTTTTACTGAATTACTGACTTGCTTACGCTTGTATTAATACTCTTTTTCGATGAGAGTCGAGTAGTACGGTGCAAAAACACCATCATCCGTTTCTAGGGCACGCCAAGCCCTTCTTGGCTCGCAAAAAAAGAATTGAGTCCAAAAAGCATTGCAATGCTATTTCTTTTTGTCGAAAGCTTATTAAGGTTTAAAATTGGGCACATTGGCATTATTTACCTACATCACAGGAAGCTGCAAGAACTTATTTTTATTATTACTTCATTTCACAGTGCACCCTTTTATATCAGTAACATGCTCAGTCATAGGCTTGCCCCTCGATCTGTTCCTTTCCCCGTATTTTCGACACCCTACACTCCCCATAAACAACATTTATCTAATTACAGGCATATTTCATTAACATCATACTCATGTAAGATGCTAGAGCACATAATTCACAAACATATAATGGAATTTCTGGAATCCAATAACATGCTTTCTAACTTTCAGCACGGATTTAGAAAAAGTTTCAGCACCTTAACACAATTAGTTGAATTTTCACACATTTCCTGCGCACTTGACATCGGCACCCAGGTCGACGCTATATTCATTGATTTTTCTAAGGCTTTTGATACTGTAGTACATTCTAATCTGTTAGTAAAACTTAAAATGATCTTGAAAAATTCTCACTTGGTTAGTTAGATTGCGTTTTCTTTCGCACCGATCACAGTTCGTATGTTATAATTCAACTAACTCTCGTTGTGTTGATGTGCCATCTGGTATACCTCAAGGGTCGGTACCTGGTCCTTTATTATTTTTATTATGCATTAATGACTTACCTCAGCGTGTCACCTCGCACATATGCCTTTATGCAGATGACTGTGTATTATGTTGCAAGATTAACACACTAGAAGATCATCAGCAGCTAAATGCCTCATTTGCCAATTTCTGTACCTGGTGTAATGCCTGGCAAATGAAAATTAATTTTACTGAACTAATCCCACGTGCAACCTGTACATATTTATTATTGTGTAAGTAGTTTTTGTGTATATTACCCCTCCCCCCTATCCTGTCTTCCTGTCCCCTCATCTCTTTCATTTCATTTCTCCATTCGGCTTTCTATCCTTTATTTCCGTTGCCCCAGCTCAGGTGCTTCAGTATCGATGGCAGATGCTGGGGCTGGCAAAAATCTTTTCCTTCCTTTTTATAATTATTTACACAACCCCCTTACTCACCAAAACTGTGGTAATGTCATTTTCTAATAGTACATCTCCCTCGCTGTTCAATTACGCTTTCAATGATTTATCCTTGCAAAGGGTTTTGAACTATAAGTATCTTGGTATCATATTTACTGCGAACATGTCCTGGTCCAAACATATTAATTTCATTTGTACTAAAGCAATTAAAAGCTTGGGTATTTGAGGCACAATTTCACTAATTCTCCAAATGAGATTAAGTTATTAATGTATAAATCTTTAGTTCGTCCAGTACTAGACTATGCCTCCCCTGTCTGGAACCCTCATAAGCATTGCAACATTAACCTCATTGAGAGCATACAACGAAAATCAATCAGGTTTATATATCATCGCTATGATCAACATTCCTCACCCTCTCGCACCTTGGCTTCAATGAATCTAACCCTTCTATCGAGTCACCAAAGTTTCTGCATTGCATTGCGAGCTTTTCTTATTGTGTATCACATCACGCCTATATTCCTCCAGATATTCGCCGATCGACTAGGAGTCACCAAAACCTTAACTTTAAGCCATAATTTGCTCGCACTGATAATTTCAAATGCAGTTTTTTTCTGTGAACTATTGAATACTGGAACTTAATCCCCGGAACAATTAGGTCACTGCCATTAAACGCCTTCCTGTTAGAAATTAACTCCACCTGATTTTATGTTTTGCGTGTTGGTGCCAGTGTACTGCTGCATTTACTTTTAGTGCTGCATCACTGTGTTGCTATTATGTTATTCTGTGTTACTATTTCAGTGCTCTGCCTTATTTCTTGTCATTTTTTTATTTATTTACTCCTTGTATCAAGTTTTCTACAGCTTTGTTTAACCCACTGCTGCAATAGCCCCATAAAGGGGCTGCAGTATGTATAAATAAATAACTAAAGGAGGAAGGACAAAACGGGGACCTCGATCGCATGTTTCGCGGCCCGACAGTCGAGCACGGACGCACACACTCGCAAGTGCGTTGGACAGCAGGAGGACTGTTAGAATCAGTGTTTGACAGTAGATGCCACGAGGAAATTCGCTACCTTTTGCGTTGAAGGCCTTCGTCCTTTCTTCCAGAATTACCATCTGGTCCAATGCATCCTTCTGTGCGGCCTTCTGGAGCGTCATTAGCTTGTGCATTGCAGTGACCCCTTTTTCGTCCATATAGATTTCGTGTCCTTCGCCGAGCATTTCGCAGAGCCAGATATTCACCTGAGAAAAAAAAAGAAAATGACCACACACTCGAGTTGCTACTACTGCAAACTCGCAGTCGGTTTCCGTTGCACTAAACTACTACGGACCTCTCTGCTCATTTGCTCCTTCGCGGAAGCTCCGGCCGCGTCGCAGCTGCGGTCCATATTCGCTATGAATGCTACTTTTCTGCGCTCAAATGGCAAATCCCATCGAAGGATCGGCCTTTGATCACTTGTGCTCGCTGCTACAAACCGCGCCGTGAAACAGTTGCGATGATGATATTTAATAAGTAAACATTATGGCGGGCACCCTATAAAAGTGTTTAAATTATAAAAACAAGCTAAAATCTAGAAAGTAATTTTTTTATTTTAGTAATTAAAAATAATTTTAAATTACACTATGTTTAGTAGTTCTGTCGCTCTAGCGGAACTTAACGTTTCTCCATGAGCATTGCTTCAATGCCTCCTGAAGAACATGCCTGAAGCGTCAGGGGTTTTTCTTCCCGCCGTAGAGCGCGCGTCCGCCGTATAGCGGCGCTGTCAGATAACTCCCTAGCAGAGGTTGGAGACCAAGCTAGAGGGGAGCCGACTAGGCTTCAACCTCTCTTTTTTCAAGCAAGGGGAATGGATTAAACAGTCATTACCGGGACTAATATACGCGGACGATATAGTGTTAATGGCTGACAACAAGGAAGACTTGCAGAAGTTGTTAGACACATGCAGTACAAAGGGAGATAGATTAGGCTTCAAGTATAGTAAGGAAAAATCTGCAGTCATGATATTTAATGAAGAGGGCGGCGAGCATAGAATACAGGAGTTCGTGCTGAAAGTAGTGAACGAGTACAAGTATCTTGGGGTGTGGATAAATAACAGTGCTGAGTATCTGACAGAGCATGAAAAATATGTAATGAATAAAGCTAGTAGGAATGCAGCAGTCATGAAAAATAGGGCACTGTGGAATTGCAATAGGTATGAAGTGGTAAGAGGGATCTGGAAAGGGGTGACGGTCCCTAGCCTGACCTTCGGTAATGCGGTCCTGTGTATGAGGCCAGATGTTCAGGCAAGGCTAGAAATTAAATAACGGGGAGTAGGTAGGTTAGCTTTGGGAGCACATGGCAATACACCAAATCAGGGGGTACAGGGTGATATGGAATGGGCGTCTTTCGAGAGCAGAGAGGCTAGCAGTAAGATAGCATTTGAGGAACGATTGAGAAAAATGGAGGAAAAGCAGTGGGCTAGGAAAGTTTTCAGATACCTGTATATAAAGAATGTTGACACGAAATGGAGAACGCGAACTAGAAAATTGACAAGCAAATATCTGGACAGCAGTAAGGGGGCAAATCAGCAATTATCCGTTAAGAAAAAGGTTACAGAAACAGAGAGAGCTCTGTGGAAAACAGGGATGCTGACGAAATCGGCACTGGGAACATACCGGACCTTTTAACAGGAAATTGCCAAAGAAAATATCTATGATAATTATAGGGGAAGCTCTTTGCTGTTTGAGGCCAGGACTCTGGAGTTTTGCGGGTACCACGAGATAGACACGTTGTGCATTGCGTGTGGAGAGGAGGAGGAAACGGCTGAACACTTGATACTTTTCTGCAAAGGGCTTCACCCTACAGTGGTAAACAGCGGGGCTGACTTACCCAAGGCTACAGTGAACCCAAGGCATTGGGGTTTAGGGATAGTGAAGGGAAAGTAGATTTTAAGAGGGTAGAAGTAACCAAGCGAAGGTTATACGACTGGTGGCTAAAAGCAAGACAGGAGTAAAATTTCACAAGACATGGCTAGGTGGCTTGAGCCACCGCCCGATTTAAAGGGTTCAGCCGTATTCATCCATCCACCCATCTAGCAGACGACACGCATGCAGCACAGAATTTTCTTGTGACAGCCGTTGCAGCAAAAAGTATGCCTTCTGGTGCGGTTTTTCTTATATTGTTTGTGTGTTGTGTTTAGTGTTACCGTTTGACAAGTGACGCGTCAATGACTGCAGATTCTGGAGCTAGTAGCGAGCGAAAATGCGTTGCTGTCGCGTTCCGTTTTGCATGTCCAGTCAGCGAAACAAGAAGCCCGGCGTTACGTTCCATGAAATTCCTGCCGACTTATAACTCCAGGAAAGATGGCTCAAGGTAATTCGAAGAAAAAACTGGCAGCCAAGCACAACATCAAATTATTCTGTAGTTTGTAGCTTGCATTTCCAGCCAAGGAAATGCTACTGTAGACAGTTTGGCTGCCCACCAAGACAGGGTGGACTCTTTTAACCGACGTCAGCGCACCTAAGAGTGTTACAGGGCCTCAAGAAGTTCGTTGATATCATGCTCAAAGACCGAACGCATCTTCAAAGGCCACTGGACACATGCTTGCTCTACAGTGTGAATAAAATCGCGGGTTTGCCTGTTTTGACCTGTGAGAACAAGGATAGCGGCATATACATGCAAGAAGTTCATCAAACCGTTGCTAACAAACCATGCACTTGACATAACAGACAAGAACGCAGTTGCGAAGATGTACAACAAGAAACCTCTTTCCCGAAAATTCTTGAAACTGCAGTAAGAAACGAATTCCGCCGCCTTCATCGCACCGACGCATGTCATTTTTCCTTGTAAGTGCGCACGTGTCTGTGCCTTCAAGCGGTTTTTTTTTTGTAATATTCACACGTCGCTCTCCATTTCTGATACTCCCCTTGTTCCAGTTGTTATTTCATCAACGCACGTGCTTGTCATTTGGAGAAATCTGGTCAGTCAGGCCTAGCTGCTGTGTTACTCCCAAAGTCACTGTGCGCGTGTGCACAGGAACCTAGTGAGCTGTGTTTCTAGCGAAAAGAATAGAGAAGAGGGGCATGGACTTATTTGAAAATTGTCAACGTTATTCAAGGAGGTACCGTTCGGCGAAAGCTCGTAGGAAAAATGACCAGAAACTGCGCAACTAGGCTGCCCTCCAAGATCTGCTTCACCCGATCGAAACATCTCTTGCAATGCTCCGCAGCAAGATGTAACAGACGCGCGCTTCGCAAAGTTCGAAGAACATTAGATATGAGGTTCTCGAAGGTACTGTGAGCGCTATCAAAATACGGAAAGGGACGAACACACAGAACACCTTTCTGTATTTGACAGCGCTCACCAATACCTCCTTGAATGCATTTCCAACTAGCCCCAGTAGTAGCTCTTTTAATAATAATAATAATTGGTTTAGGGGAAAAGGAAATGGCGCATTATCTGTCTCATATATCGTTGGACACTTGAACCGCGCCGTAAGGGAAGGGATAAAGGAGGGAGTGAAAGAAGAAAGGAAGGAAGAGGTGCCGTAGTGGAGGGTTCCGGAATAATTTCGACCACCTGGGGATCTTCAACGTGCACTGACATCGCACAGCACACGGGCTGCTTAGCGCTTTGCCTCCATAAAAACGCAGCCGCCGCGGTCGGGTTCGAACCCGGGAACTCCGGATCAGTAGCCGAGCGCCCTAACCACTGATCCACCGCGGCGGGTCCAGTAGTAGTAGCTCTTTTGATTTTAGATATGAGGGATGTGCCCCTGCGGGCCAGCGACTTCTCAGGAAAGTTACCGCGACGTCTCCGGCTTCCATCCATTGAGCGCCATATGCAGTCCTCCTTTGTCACGGGTCACCTGGCTACAGTTGAGAGCTCAGGTAATTCCGGGCTTCTTATTTGTCATTATTCTATTTCATGGACTATTTTCCCCTTTTGCTTGCCCGAAGTAGTTTTCTTGCCATTGGCAACAGTACAATATATACAACCATGCATCATGCCTGTAAATACTTATTTTTGCGGTATTTCTAGCCACTTCAAGCACATACTGCAATACGGATGTTTCGAACATGTTCATTTTGTTGTAAACCGTCCAAAATTTACTGGTTATGCAGCAGACAAAAGGTCCTAACGGCATGATAGAACGGGGTTCACACGCTTTTAGATTTCGAAACCGAAACTGATTATCCTCTTTCAGTAATATGTGGAAGTCAACTTAAACTTTTTAAGAATTTTCTGCCCTTTAAAACATCCAAAAACATGTTTTTTGTCGTTAACAGACTAAAAGTTGTTGTTCAAAGCCAGAAAAAAGTATGAAACAGCATGATCGGGCGCCGCGCATCACAGTCTCCCAGCCATTGAAACCGAAATCGAGGGTCATCTTTTATTGCCGCCTAGCGGCCACTTTGCGCAATGTCGAGGCGATCTCGGCATGAGGAGGCATTGATTACTTCCTCATACTGATACCTTCCTTCATGTACCCATACGTCTAGTTAAACAATACTGCGCATGCGCAATGGCACAAATGAGTGACGTCATTTTGTACAGTTGGCAAGGTCGCGGAAAAAGGAGATGTGGTAATTTTGACTTGTTTATTCCTTAAGGTAGGCTTTGATTACGATTGAGAAAACGGTATTCAAAGCATACCGCAGCGCAGAAGTCCCCTCTAATCCCCTGAAGGAAATTTTCTATACACGATTTCAGTTTCGATACCTGGGGGCTGCCATATTGCTAGACCCCAGCGCCGCGTAGCGGCGCTGCCGTTACGGGCTGTTACTTTTGGCTTGGGCTGCTCGGGCTGCGTAGCGTCTCAGCGTGTTTTGGAGTGCAGCTCGTCGTTCTGCCGGCACCCCCGCTCGCAAAATAAATCTGCCGAAACGTAGCAGTGGTGAGCTTGAAGCCGTATACGTGTGCATTTTGAATGGCGCAAGCGGCTGGAAGCGCTGGTGGTCAAGGCAACCAACCGGCCGTTATTGCATCGACGGAGCAAACGATCACGATCGGTGAGTGTCTGTGCTACTTACTACTAAAATAATGAATAACCGTAGTAAACAAATAAATATTGTTTTTTAACGGCTGCGTAGCGTGTTACAGTCTTTGTAAGTTACCGCGGGCCACCTGACATTCAGCGGAAAGAAGGACCGGCAGACCGCTGACAGCGGAGTCGCCGATCTGCGCTGCCTTCTGCCACCGATGGGCTGGCGTTCCGAACTTGCTCGCGAGGGCTCCGGCAATCCCGCACAGTTCGTCTTTGGCCGCATCTGACGTGTACCGTACGTTCTACTACATGTAAATCCTTCGAATTAGCTTCGTCAGTACGCGTGTTCTTTCCCGTTGTCGGCCGCGTCCCACATAGCCACACCACTGCAATGTGGAACTCGCTCGATGCGTCACGAAACAAAGTTGGAAAGAACGAGATTGGTAGACCCTTCACGCCTCGTACGTAGGCTGCACGAGCGCACGCAGCCGTGAGAGCGCAATTTGATTATGTGCGAGGCAGTGTTAGTTGATAGTCTGCCCAGTTGCCGAAATATGTGTAAGGTCGCCAACTCCTGTTGCGTCAGAGTATTTTGCGCAACCATATGTGCTTTGCGATCGGACTTGTGTGCCTTGTATTCGGGCAGTTAACCAGCATTATCGCATCTGTTTTGCACTGCTCAAATTTCAAGAAGGCAGAAGCAACTGTGGGATCCATATTATGGCAGCATTACAGTGAACTCATGATCGTACATATCTCCTTAAGAGCTGTAGCGCCCAATGCACTTTTGCCGGCCTTTGGAGGTATCTTTATTTTAATGTCCTTTGCATGCCGTCTTTTTTTTTTCAGATGGTGACACCCATGCTCATCCCCTGCTCGTGCAGCAGTGGACAGATGACACCAAACTCTGGCCAAGCATAACAAGTGCTCATATTGTATGCTACTTGATTAGATCAAAGGCCTGTGATCTTAAAGAGGCAGAGGCGTACAAAAGCCTGGACTCTTATAACCAGCTGCAGTGCGGTTGGGTGGGCCAGGTGCTGAGTCACGAAGCAGCTGCTGATATTGTGTATGTGAAGGCCGATGTGCGACCCTCTCAGGCAGTAAACAAAAAACCATGGTCGCCATGGGCCTGTGTGCGGAAGAATGGTCAAGTGGTGACTGCTGGTTGTTCTTGCATGGCTGGAAAAGCACGTGTTTGTAGCCATATTGGTGCCCTGTTGTGGAAGCTAGAAATGGGCGTCCAGCTAGGCATCACTGGCATCTCATGTACCGACAAGGCGGCAGCTTGGAATCGGGGTACAAAGAGAAATGTTGAGCCGGCCCTTCTCAATTCCATGTCCTTCAATCTTAAGAGGTCAACGGTGGACCCCGCAAGCACGCAGCACCCAAGGCCGACCCGAAAGGTCAAGCATTTTGCAAGCAAAGAAGAACTCGCAGACCACATCAAAAAGTCACCTTATGGCGAGCTCTTCAATATTCCTGGTGAGTATTGCTGAGATGACACACATCTATTAAACAAGCTGGTTGCCGGTGTAGTAATATGAGTGTGCTTTGCTGGTATTCAGTGTCAGATAACATTGTCACTTGCTGCATATAGTACGAGTAAGGCTCTACAACAAGGAAGTGGCAAGTGATCAAAGTCATTAGTTTCTAGAAGTTCAGTAGCACAATGAGGACCATGGACACTAATGAGTGAAAACTGATCTAAGATATAGAGCTTATGTACTTTATATGGAATACACATGCAGCTCATTTTGGAAGCCAGTCATTTTCGCAGACAGAGGAGAAAACAATTGTCACATGTTGAAGATATTTCACATTCCAAGAAAAATCTGTTTGCAAGCATATGTGAATGAGAAAAATCATGAACCTGTTTGAATTCTGTGGAATGGCTGGCTGGACGACAAATTTTCGTATTGTCGGTAACACAGAACACGAATAATGAGATCTTCATTTCTTTCCAAGGGAAGAGAAGCCATTTTTGAGAACTCGGGCTCATAAGAAAAAAATTTGCTCATTGACACATGTGTATCTGGGTGAGAATGAATGCTGCTTTTAATGTAAAAAAAAAGTTCACCGCTGTATGTGCTTAGTCCCGTTTTGCAGTGTTCCTTATGAAAGAGATGATTTCTTTCTTAGTTAGAGCTGCATATTCAGTGCATTTATGTGCTGTGAGTATAAACTGAAATGGAACACAGTAAGGAGCAAAATAGAGTGTAAGTGTAAAAGGGATCAATATCTTTGAGTGTTAGTTTGTGGAAAGATTTTGCCAAGCATTGACAAGTCCTCGGAGCACATGTGCTAGCCACATATGAAAAATTTTCATTGTAGAACATATTTTATACTTTTTTGATGAATGCAGTTGCAAGTGAACACTGGGCTGATCCATCCATTTATTCACTCTTGTCCTGATTGCACTGTCATATTTTAGAAAATGAAGGTAGTACATTGACTAATATATGTAGGTGTGAGTTTGAGTGCCTTTCATGGAATGAAATTGGCTGTTAGGCATTGTGGTGATGCTTTTCATTTTGCAGGCACCCTTCTCCACAACACATTGATGACGACGAGAAGGGAGATCCAGCAACCTTCTCAGGCACCAGCAAGTGTCCAGAGGCAACAAGCGACACATCACTCAGAGAAGGTAGCGACAAAAATGCATAAGCCTTTGTCATGCATGAACATAACTTGACTTATTTATCTTGAATTGGAGTGCAAGTTTTAGGAATGACCTGAACCCACAGCCATGCTCAATGTATTCTTGCTGACAAGGCAGTGTTGCCGCCCTTTTATTGTTGCCTAAACTGTTATAGTCAGACTTCTTAACATCTTTGCCCATAATAAAAATTTATAACTAGACTAATGAAGACATTTTTTTTCAGGTTGCCTTCCAGTCACCGAAGTGCAAAGAAAGGCAGCTGAACAAAGTGGAGCCACCAGTGGACGACTTCGAGATTACTCTCGAAAGACCTCTGTGCAACCTCAACTTCGGAAAGCTGCTTGGAAGTGAGCGAGCAGTGGATAAGCTCAGCCTTACCATGACCTCTGCAAAAAAAATTGAAGCTGCCACAAGGGAGCAAAGAAACTGTGCCGAGTGGTTTTCCCACCGCAAGGGCAGGATAACTGCTTCATTGTTCAAAGATGTTTGCCGTTCCAAACGATTGAATTGCGAGTCATTAATGAAGAGAATACTTAATGACAACTGCATTACCAGCCTTGCCATGCAGTATGGCATAAATTATGAGCAGTTAGCGAAACAGCGTGCTCTTGCTGCTTTTCAAACAAAGCATACAAATTGCAGACTCGAAGATTGCGGTTTGATGATTCATCCAAGGTATCCGTATCTTGGGTGTAGTCCAGACGGTTTGCTTGTCTGCGATTGCCACCCCCCAGCACTTTTAGAGGTTAAATGCCTATATAGCTTGCGGCATGTACATCCGGACGAATTAATTAAGGAGGGGCAGTGCAAGGCAGATTTTTGCTTAGATTCTGCAGGTGTACTAAAGGCAGCACATAAATACTACTACCAAGTTCAGGCACAGCTGCACCTGAACCTGGTAGGGAGCACTGTTTGCTACCTGTACTTGCATGTAGACCAAGGGGGAGCATTGATTCCAGTCAAGAGAGATGAAGGATTCATGGAAACCCACATTAATAATCTTGAAAGCTTTTTTGAGAGCATAATATTGCCTAGGCTGTGAAGGGAGTTGGTTGCTAAATTTACGAGGATAACATAAGTCTCAGATTCGTCGACGCGGAAGAGGCGGGAAGTCGCTCCGAAGCCGTGCGGCTCTACTACAGCAATGCGGACGTCGATGCCTACAACGACAAGATCGCAAAGCGCTCCCAAGACAAGGTAGACCACCCGACCAGAGATTTCATAACCGGGTATAGGTCCCAGGACGAAAAGGACGCGGCGGCCAGAGCGCTGGAAACGTCCGGCCGAGTCGAGACTGGGAATTTACCCGCGACCATTGCCCTGTGCGCAGAGAAACCGTACATGCTTCTAAAGAACATAGACATAACCGATGGCCTGGTAAACGGAATGGTCGGGAAACTGAAGCTCATCGAGTACGATGCACAGGGAGAGCCCTGCCGAGTATGGCTGCGCTGCCCCCTGGAGTTGGAATCTTGGCCAAGGCAAAGCTGGCCCAGCGCGGCTACAGACGAAACATGAATGCCTGGATACCCATCGACCTCATGTCCATGTCGGTGAAACGCACCCAGTTCCCCCTGGTACCCGCAAGCGCGATGACGATTCACAAATCCCAGGGAGGAACCTTCGACGCGGTCGTCTACGAGTATGCGGCCAACCACCCCCAAAAGCTGGTCTACGTGGCCCTTAGCAGAGCCACGAGCCTGGAAGGCCTCTACTTGACCAACAAGGACGGCTGCTACAAGTTCACGCATAGAGGCCCAAACCCCGACAGGACGCTTAAAGCAGAGTTTGAACGCTTACAGCAGCACCCTCTGGAAACGGCCTTTAGCTGCTGCGAAAGGCTAGTGGAGAAGAGCGCGGTCACCATAGCTACTCTAAACGTTAGATCGCTGCTCTTGCACAACTGCGAAATCACCTCAGATGCAATGCTCATGTCTGCGCATGCGCTGGTGTTTACGGAAACCGGGGCGGACAAAGACACTCCGGAGACGATTAAAGGCTTCACCCTGGTTGGTGCTGCAAAACGACCCGACCAAACCAGAAATGCCGGGGTGGCGATCTACGTCAGAGACCCCCTACGAGCTAAGGTCGTGACGCTGGCGGTGCCGATGCAGCGAGGAGAAGCTCTCTGCGTAGAGATCCCGGCTGTCGACTTGGTCGTCTCTGGTGTATACGTCGCGCCCCAAACGAGCAACCAAGATGCAGTCAACATCATGGCAGACGGACTGCCACCGCGCACCGACAAAAGAATGTTAGTCTGCACGGGAGACTTCAATAAGCACCCGGTGAGAGATAGGACATTTCTGTAGGCCGTCGAAGAAAGATATGCCCTCGGCGTGTGTCAACTACAGCCAAAGTCCACGACTCAGTGGGGAAACAGTTTAGACTTGGTGTTGTGTAGAAATGCTCAAAGACAATACAGAATAAGTGACGTGCAAACCAAGAGTCATGCATTTACGGACCATAAGAGTGTGTTTGTCGGGCTGCAAAGAATAAAGTACGACGATTAACCTAAAACCACGTCTCCGTTACTTAGCCCCATCCACACTGAGGCAGCTGCTTAACATGCTTCGCATCCACTGGGCTTAACCTTGATAAGCCTCCAATTTTTTGCTTTCTTAGTGTGTTAATCGCACGTTAGCATTTGAAATAAATGAGTCAAGCCCTAACAGTACTGGGATTGAAGCTGAACCTTTATTGTTCTTGCTGCTCTTTGATCAGAGGGCCCTTCAGATTGCATAGGCCAGCACAAACGAAAACAATCGTGTTGATATGCTTCCTTGACTTGATAGGCAAAGCCTGCTTGAAAATTCGATAAGTCTTTATCCGATTGATAGCACGTTCCACATGGATGCGCAGTGAGGCAATTCGCCTGGTTTTTGTCACTTCTTTTTCAGCAAGTTGACTCTTTCCTAAAAGACAACAAATATGAGCATTTCAAACCCAGAGGTGCATGAAAGCTTGCAATGTAGAGAACAGTCTACATACCTCTGGTGAAGGCCGGCACATTCATGCGGATTCCTTGTGCTTCAAGATGTGGCTCAAGCTTGAATCCACGATCTGCCATAATTTCGTCGCCTGGGAGTAAATAGTCCTCCACACCACATGTCCGAACTATGTATTTATCGGAGGCCCTTCCACCATATACATCCGATACAAACATGATTAGCCCGTTGGGCGCTATGACTGTCAAAAACTTGATAGTGTTTGACCCTTTGTATGCGCTGTAGCTCTGTGCCCTTGCCATTAATTTCTTGGGTCTTTGCAACCACGCCTCTGTGCAGTCAAATATGCATGTTGTGCGGTCGTAGCCATTCTTGACAAAGGTGTACGGCATACTGTCATAAACTACTGACCGAGGCAGCCACACCACTATGTCTTCCATTACTTTAGCCAAGGTGGACATCATACTTGAGAATATTGTTGACACTGTCGCAATTGAAATGCTGAATCTTCTTGCAAGGTCCCCACAGAGGAGCCCAAGTCTTAGTCTCATAAGTGTGAGCAACAGCTGTTGCTCTAAACCCAATATTCCCCCTACTTTTGTGCCATTGGCCCTCAGTAAAAGAATGAGCTTATTAAAAGCATCAAACGGGAGGCCAGTGTAGAAGTGTACGTCTTGTGGCGTTAAGTACTGAAAGTGAATGCTTCTCATTGTAAGAGGAGTGTTTGAACTGTCTTTTGTGTCTGCATATGTGTGGTCTGGGACTGGTTCCTCCAATTCCCACTGTGTAGAGTTGTCTTTCTTCTCCACCTGAAATAATAAACAATCTTGTTCCTCCAATTCCCACTGTGTAGAGTTGTCTTTCTTCTCCACCTGAAATAATAAACAATCTTGTATCATGTTTTGAGAATCCATTTTCTTATAAATTACCTTCATTTCTGTTTCCTCCCTTGACAAACTGCTGTTTTGTTGGTCAGCGGCCATCTATCGGAAAAATACAGGAAAAGATAAACATGAAGGCAATGCAGGTTGTCTTGGTTGGAAAAGTGAACTTTGTATGAGCACTCACAGTTGTTTCTTCAAAGCTAGCGTCTAGGCGAGACGAAGCAGCATCAGTTTTCAATGAGACCTGCTAGAAAAAGAGGCAACATCAGAAACGACCGTCTGGAAGCTCGGACAGCATGCACGCTTATATACAGTTTACTGCTGCATAGCAAGCTCATTTTTGGAAATTAATACTGATTTGATAGTTAAAGCCATAAGAGTCTAACAACTTGCTGGCAGACAAACACAAGAATGGCAAAAACGGCCTATTTCAGTATGTAGTGGACCTGTATGTGCATACACACTTACATCTAGTTTGTTGCTGGTCGCAAAGGCATCTTGAACATTACTGATAACCTGTGAAAGAAAGTAACAGATGGCTGCAATTTAGCTTCAGCAACAAAGGAACGATGAGAGCATGCATACTTACACTCAATCCGTGGCTGAAAGGTAGGCTGACCGAGTGATGTCCAATACAAACAACCTGCCAACAGAGAAGTACATTAGCTGTGAGTCCACTTTCTCAGCACATTGCAAGGCATCAAATAGTGAATGCACACTAACACTGTGTTTGCTGATTGAGGACAGGCTTGCTATGGAATCTTCTGTGTTGGATGAGACATGTTATGAAACAGTGCAAATAACCCTGATCTCAAATTATCTAGCATGTGATGATGCTTAACAAGCTTCTCCGTACAATAACTCTGGCTTCACTAGAACAGTCATAGCTTGTCGAGACAGGTTCAGTGCAAATGACATGACAAATGCCTCGCACCTTTTGTGTGCCATACGTGAGTGTGTTGCTCCAGACGTCACTCTGCATAGGACCTCTCGCATGCTCAAATATTTTGGGAAAATTTCCCTCACAGTGCTACACTCTGTTTAGGCAACAAATTGCACAATAATCAACATCATGAGCTCTGAAAGCCAGTGCACTGCACTCTTTTCTCTGCTTTACATGGTGGCATCAGCATAGATACGTGCGTAAAGCCATCTGCCTACCAATGTATAACTAGATATGGTACTTGATGCCTTTGTTGCACTGTATGATCTTTCTAGAAGACTCGCGTTTTTGAAATTGCTGTTCTGTATATTTTTTGTACATGAGTCTCATTTCTTGCTCGAATTTCACAGCTGTGCATTCGTCTGAACCGAATATTTGAGACTGCTGTGTTTTTATTGCTTTGAAACACCTTGCCACCTGTCTGTACTTCAGCCCGCTCCTGTAGAAGCCCGATAAATGCTAACAATATTGTGAAATAATAAATGCGCATTTCTTACATTGTGCGGTGGCGTCTGCTGAACTGCATCAGATGCTTCGGACTTGTCACTTGGGCTTTCTTGTCTCTAAAATTCGAAACAAGTGTAACGTGAGCAACAGCTAGCAAGGCAGCAATGTGGGCTAGTTGGTTGTACATTTGATGGGAATAACGCGCTACACAAGGAAAAACAACAACTGAAACGACGGCGCTTGGACTTTGATGGGAATAACCCGCTACACGAGCAAAAACGACAGCTGAAACGAGGGCGCTTGTGCAAGCGCCGCCGTTTCAGTTGTTTTTCCTTGTGCAGCGCGTTATTCCCATCAAATGTAACGTGAGTTTCGGCATTTCCATGTACAGACTCAACAATCTGACCTTTCGTTTGACAGGTGGTGGACCACGGTCATCGCGCATCAGGCGTCTGCGGCCGTGAATGACCTGAAACGATTATTATTTATAATAACGGAAATAAAAAGCGCTTCTGTACATCACATATGGCGGTGGTGAAGTTGTGAAGCTGCACATTTACGTTATCGACAACGTTTTAAGTTCAATCTGCGGCCAACCAGCGCATATCGCACCGCTGTCGCTAAACGTGCCCGGTGATGGAGCAAGCAATGGAAAAAAAAAAGTGACAAATGCTGTCCGTGCTTTTACGCATGCAAAATTCAGCATAATAAACA
Organism: Amblyomma americanum; assembly: GCA_030143305.2. Lineage (NCBI taxonomy): Eukaryota > Metazoa > Arthropoda > Arachnida > Ixodida > Ixodidae > Amblyomma > Amblyomma americanum. The sequence continues at coordinate 21,159 of JARKHS020033634.1, forward strand.
TTTAAGCTCTGCAGCAAGCAAATTGCATGTTTACTATACGTAAAACGACAATAATTGTACTTGCCTTTCGCTCGTAGCCGAGATTCAGCATGGGCAGTGGGTTTTGCTCCGTTCGCTTGCCATCGACGAAATGCAGAGAACAGACGCGCGAGTTTGTAGTCGGGGCAAAGTCCTTTCTGTTAACCAGCGACGTCCACTGACGATTCAACTCGGGGTCGACGGGAAAGCGGTGCAACATGAACATGTCACACCCGCACTGAGACCTGGACACAGCATGCTTGGCGCAAGTGCTATCGGCGATGTTTTTCCTTTTACGCTGGTTGTTGCCACAGCCGACGACTACGCAGTGCTGACCAGATGAAGTTCGCGCCGAGTACGGCATCGCGGCATTAGTTGCGAAGGGCGAGAAATTCACGATAAGGTACGGATATCTGTAAACAAGCTACGCCGAGAAGGTAAGAGCCGGCGATGTAACAGCCCGCAGCCAGTTGGCCACCGTGGCAGGCTAGAGAAGCGCGCGGGTCGAGAGTATTTTCACCCTCTCCCAGCAGCCCTCGGTAAAATCGTGTATAGAATCACAGGCTGCCCGCTGCCGCATGCATGGCTCGTTGCAGTATCTCATTTTGTCCGCACTGTCTGCAGTTCTTGAGTCATCCAACGGGTGTTTTGGATGTAAACACAAAAATGTTGAGTTCGCGGTCTACTTCGTGTATGGGCGTGGATCACGGAAATTTTTAGCTGACTCGTCTCAGCTGCTTTTTCGGTTCGCCAATGAACTGTGGGGCAAGCTAGCTAAGGCTTCGTCGTCGTTCCGCCCATTTAACGGCGTAGTGGTTGCAAGGTCGCGATGTTCAGTGCCGGGCCATCAAACGGCGAGTTGTGTACCAGGCGAGCGCCTGCGATTCCGCGCACGGAAGTCGAAATTTCGGGTTATCCGAAGCAGTGGGAGAAGAAATAAAAGTCGCGTGCGGCTCGCGGAAGGGGATGTTCGCCCAGGTCTGTTCGCTGAAGCGGGAAGTCGCATTGTTCAAGTTGCGGCGGTAGTATGCTTGACCGAACTCGGATCTTTAGCTTTTGGCGACCGAACATTTTTAAATGAGGCCGGCTCCTCGCTTTAGCTAGGTAGACTGCTGCATTTTCATATTTGCCGCATATTTCGATATAGCAGAGCAGAAACGGGTGAACTGAGATATCTGACAGTGCTTCTCTATCGTTTGCTTTTTTTGGCGTATATGTGTGACATTGTATAAAAACTAGGTAGTAACTTTGCTTGCTATAAATATAAAGCCTCCTGAGAATTGGGAAGGTACGAAGAAAATTGGTGTAAAACTGCAGAAGAATGACTTGTTTGGCTCGAAAAGTACGGAAAAGAAATACATACCACAATATTAATAATAATGAAACTCTGAAATTCAACAAGGCAGAAAGAACAAACTGAAAAAAAAAAATTCGAGGAAAACTGCATTTACACAGGGCAGAACAGAAGTAGGGACACAACATGTCGTGTTGTGGTGTTGTCCGCAATTTGGAATTGTTGGCTGGAGCAGCAGGCTTCCCAACACGGCCAATATCCAGTGTTGCAAAGGGTCTAGTGCAAGAGAACTTGGGGGCAGCAAAGAAAAACAGTCAGCTACCCGCTGCGGTGGTGGCTCAGTGGTTAGGGGCTCGGATACTGAGCCCAAGTTCCTGGGTGGGACCAGTTACTGCACCATTCCCTTTCCTCAAAACCAATTTTCTAATTTTTTGAGCATCAGAACAAACAGTTTTCAAAAAACAGTGCTACACAGTCAAACCATACAGTTACGGCAGTGTTGTGTCCCTATTTTGCCCTGTCGTGTGTGAGCGCTGTTTTTGCCAAAACGTTATGCACCAACTGGGTCCACTGTTTGCACTGTTAAAAAGCAAAGCAGGTTTTTCAGGTTCTTTTAGTGAGCTATAATTAGCTAGGATTGTTGGGCAGTACTTTCCATCTTTTTCTCCAGGCAGAACATGCTTTTCAGTTGCGCCACTATGCTTTCAAGGAGGTCAATTCCTAGAGTAGATTGCACCTTGTATGATGGAGGCCAACCATGGTGCATGCTACATAATTTGTGCATAAACTGCCACATCTTTGCTACTGACTGGCACACTTTTAGCTTGGTGCATTAGCTGCAAGCAGCAGTTCGATGGTGTGGTTTCGCTGAATAATAATTGCAAAAGTTATGTTATAAGAAGCAAGCATGTAAAGTGAAGACACCTATTGTGGACTGTCATATTACTGAACCATCTTCACATTTTTTTATTTTCATAATCATGCTTGTGGGTGTTCAATGGATTCACGTTTCTAAATTATACTTTGGTCTTGCAAACTCCTTGTGATACTGCTGATATTTTTTACTCAAGCAGCAGTATAAATGTTTGAGGACAATGACAGCTACCATTACGCATCGGTGAAAGTGCGCTGTTCTAGTTTTGAGTCCACTGTTGCCAGCCACAGGGTGGTGGTTAAGTGCAGTGCATAAATGGGCATAAATACGCTTGCTCGCATTTCACATTGGGACCTGTTTCATTTTCTTGGTGATTTCTTTGGGTCACAGTTTCAAACACTGACCACGGTGGTGTTTTATTGAAGCGAAAAGATCGTAGACCGCATGGCTTTCTAGAGCTTGGGCAAAACTATTTTGCCCTCGTGGCCACAACACTTTGGTAATCTCATGGGCTGAGTGCTTTCACAGAGGAGGAGTTGATCTTCGCAATATCGAAGCTCTGCACATCTTGGAATTGCCAGTATCATGCTGTGAGCACGGATAGGTCTTAACAGTTGTGCGTGACACAGAAAGAACTGTTGTTATTATGACGTTATCTGATTCGAATTCTTGCTTTATCCAGAGTTTGTCACGGATATGACGGAGTGGGCATTTTCCATGCCGGGTTAATGTTAAGCAGTGCTTGAAATTGAATTCACACTGCTGTGGGTGCACGGAAGAGCGCAGACACTGAAACATTGCTCCATCTCTTGTGTTCCTTTTGCTTGAGACGATAAGTTGCAGTGCTGTAAATGTTGCTCTAGAGCTCTACGCTATCTTCTTTGGCGTGTGCACCTTATCTGACAGCCGGCTCTGAGTGGACGCAGGTGCCTTTGGAGGACCTTGAGGACAGCTCCATCCAATGTTTGCTCTTAGTAAAAATTGATCCTGCTATCTTTCTGGAGATGTTGTCTGCCAGCAGAAGGCATGTTTATTGCTTAGAAAATTGAATTTAAAAACTTTCTCGCCGCTTGGTTCAAGGTCATGACGCCTACACTGAAAAGGGCTCAGTGATCTCCATTTGGAAGTGAATGGGAGCATAATATCCAGGGATCTGCGCCAAAAAAAACTGCCTTGACACACGCAGTCTGCTTGTGAACTCAGCCACTGGTGGTGACATCTGTACTTTGCTGTTTGGCCTTTTCTACTTTAAAAAAACCCCGTTCTCAGTGATGATCCATAACAGCGCGACAGACGGGACAAAGAAGAGGAGACACAACACACAGTGCTGACTCACAACTAAAACGTTTATTGGCTGCCAGCCAGTATAAATACTGGCCTGGTGGCCGGGAAAAAAATACAAGCACGCTTGACTTGCGTGATATCAAAGCATCGCCAGTTCATCAGGCACGTGTCAACATACAAGAGTCATCAGTGCAAAATATCACCCCTACAGCAGGCACGAGTTTTCATTCACAATCAAGGTAGCGGGTTTCCTTATCCGACAAGGCTACAGAGGGAGCGCTGATACACTGATCTGAAGTCCTAGCTAAAGTCCTAGCTATCAGGTGGGCTTCTATTATTTCCCTGGTTAGCGAGTCGCGGTTCTTACCTAATACAGAGCATTCCTTGTAAAGGGGAAAACAAGTTTTTGAGTCGTCGTTGTCTTCCTCGTCATCGTCATCTTCGTTGTCTTTGCAGTTTCTGCAATGTTTTGCTACGTGGCCTGTGATAGCGACACGAGAGACATTATATTGGTGCTCCTTTAATCTTTCGTTAACACATCGGCCAGTTTGGCCGATGTAACATTTGCCACATGACAGAGGTAGAGAGTAGATGACCCCTTCCCGGCAAGGCACGAATTGTTTCGCGTGCCTTATCAAGCAGCTGCGTGGTTCCCTTCCTACTGAATTTACTTTTTTGACCATGCTAGACAGTCGCTTAGGCGCCGAGAAGACAACTTCGACACCAGCATGTTTCCCAATTCTTTTCAAGTTATGCGAGACTTGGTGCAGATACGGTACTACGGCAATCTTTCTTTTCTTTTCCTCCTGTCTCGCTTCACCTATCTTATCCAGTCCGACCTTTTTCTTCAGTTTTTCTGCAACAGAACCCAAAACGTCTGCATGGTAGCCAGCCTTTGACAGGCGGTTAAGTTGGTTGCAGAAGCTGCACTCCAACCTGTGCGCACAAGATTTCATTACAGCGTTGTAAAGCACAGAAAAAGCGATCGCTCTCTTCACCAGCTTTGAATGAGCTGATAACACGCCATGCAATTGCTGCTCGAAATCGAGGTTGTCACAGTCTAAAAACACGAAGTAGTCGTCCACAAATCTAAAAATACGACAAACACTGGACCTGTCAAAACGCTCCTTCAACATTCTGTCGCGTGCAGCTAGAAACACATCGCTGAGAAAGGGTGCTAAACACGAACCAATACAAATTCCCTCTTTTTGAATAAAAACCTCGCCTTCCCATTCGGCAAATGTCGAGACAAGATAGAGTGAAAGCAATTCGAGGAAGCCGCCAGTGGAAATTCCGCACTCATTTTGAAACGCTATAGCACCATGTTGGTCAATGAGGTCACTTACAGATGACAGAATTTCTGCTTGAGGCAAGGTGTAATAAAGATCCTTTACATCGACTGAAAATCCACGGAGCTTCTTATTGTAGTTGCATTTCAAGAATTCAATCATATCGTCCGAGCGATTTATTCTAAAAGGATCATCAATCGACAAAACATTCAGTTTCTGCTGCAGGAATTTCGCTGCATGCTGCTGCCATGTTCCAATTTCGGAGACTATTACGTGGAACGGCCATTCAGGCTTATGGGTTTTCGCTGTGAAGAACACTTCCAACAAGGATTTAGAGCTGCTGTTGATCTTACTTGACAGCGCATTTAATTTCAAATTATTGACGAGTTTTTTGCCCTGCTCTTGACCTTGGCAATTGACACATCATTGCACTTTTCAAACACAGCAAGAGCAGCTTCTGATGCTGTACTGCCAAGCAACTCTGGGATTCAAGCGTGTGGGAGTATCTGAATACACACTGCATGTAAGAGTGCTTTCCAGAAATACCATGGGTGATATCAGTGCCCTAGTTTTTTTGTTGCGAATGTTGCATGTGCAGTGGTCCTGCGATGTTCAATCAAAGGTTGGCACTTGTCACACGTCTGGGCCCTTGTCAAGGTGCTTTACTAGACATTCTAGTTATCTTCCTGGTGCAAAGCGTTCTCTGCATGGCAACAAAAAAATATACACACATCAGTGGTTTTTCTTTTCTTTTACAACAGAAGAAAAAGTTGCAGCCCAATTCACTCTTGTGCCTGTATCCCAACTTGCATCCCTTTCGTCCAACCAGGTGTCGCCAAAAGGGACGTTTTTGAAAAGGACGCAAGTTAGGATACGGGCCCAGCTGAGCTGCCCACTGAATCTGTTGGCTGCAGAATGCATTTTGTTCAGGTGAAATCATCGACAGTCTCACAGACGGTGCATGATGCACCTGTCGAACAGTCGCTCCATTAGCAGCCGAGTGAGAAAAAAAAGGGAGGAAGCAAAGGCTGTGGCTCTTGTTATGCGCTGCTGCGTGAGCCACCCAAATTAATGGATGAGTCATTGTCTAAAGAAGGCTGACATGCCTCGTCTTAATTAACCAACCAAAGTCATCCAAGTGACATCTTTCGAAACATGTTCTTTCCACCCCCTTGTAAGATTCAAAGTGTTGACACTTTCTTTTTTTTTAATTTGTCTTTACAGAGCACCAGCTGTCACCTCGCTTCCTCGTGGAGCCCGCGGGCGGGTACGCGGGGTTGGGCGAGCGGCGGGCGCTCCGCTGCGAGGCGGTGGGGGCGCCTGCCCCACGCCTGCAGCTGCTCAAGGACGGGGAGCCCCTGACCAACTGGACCACACAGCGCTTGGTGCACGTGCTGAGCAGTATTAGCCACTCCCAAGCAGGGTCCTACCAGTGCCTGGCCGAGAATGCAGCTGGCGCGCTGCTCAGCGCCAAGGCCCGGCTACGGGTGGCACGTGAGTGTACCTCTTGTTGAACTAGGCTCATCCGTGCAGCACCACCCAGGCTGTTTGAGAGTGGTCAATGAGACCAGCTCGTGTGTGACTCACTGGACTTGGTCGTGTGTTATTGTTAAATATTGCTCAAGACTGTGGGTAAATTGCCCCTCAGAGGAGGCATTCCAACCAATACTAGCGCCAGCTCATTGTTGCGGCACCACGGTCAATCGCTTTGTAGCTGCCAGCCACCTGCGATGCCACACTAAGAGGCGCATGGCAACTAACTGTGACGTCATGGCAAAAGGTCAGTGCTGTTGCGTGGAGGGCCTTCTTAGGGGGGCATTTGCCATTGTGTTCTTTAGTTGTATCCGACAATAGTCAATGTGTTTCCATGATTTCCATAGCTCCACACACGCCAAGGCAAAGGACACATACAGACCAGACACCTATCCAGACAGGTTCTACCAAAGTTAAGATTGCATTTTTCTCAAGAAGGTGCAGGCACAGATATCTTTGATTGTGACAGCACTTAAGGGCACATTTTCCGGTTCTGCAGCATTGGCGTAGGAAAACGAAGGAGTGTGAGGGAAGGAGAAGAATAAAGATGAGTAGCGCTGCACCGCCAGGCTGGCTGAGCGATAAGTTTGGATTGTTGGTGCCCTCTGTGCGCAGCAGAGCTAATTAACATTTGTGCAGTCTGCCGCTCCTTAGACTCGTGAAATTTTCAGTGCATAGTGGCACGTAAAATGCCGTGGCAAAACCGACAGAGCGAGACAACCTCGCTTCCGTGCCGCAGTAGCCGAGGCACAATGAAGTTGGTTGCACAAACTGCTGTCGCGGAACATCACGCCACATAGACGTAGTAATTTTGAGCAATTTTTTTTTTTGTACTCTAAGGGGCCAGTAACTTCTGTCATAGAGTGGAAGGATGGATCTTAAGACTGGTGCTTGGTGGGGGTGCATACCATGCCGGCCCATCGGAGGAAAATGAATGGTTCTTTCTCTGATAGACAATGACGTTGAATTGGATACACAGGTATGCATGTGTTCGTCAAGTGAATATGAGAGGGAACATGTTCATGCTCAGCGCTTCTGACCAAGGAAAGCGTGAGGGCTCGGACGCAATGTGCATACAGTGGAGTAGAATTGATGTGAACATTTCTCTAAACCCCATGGTTGATTTTGCCGCAGTACTGACTGCTAAGATCTTGAACTGCTGCTCAGAAATTGGCATTACTCAGATGATGGGCTTCCTTCATTGATAACAGATCCAATCAGTTAAAACACCAAAAGAAATGTTATTATACTTTTGTCTTGTGAAGTTTGTTTCTGGCACATAACACTGTTAACCGACATATTTCTTTAGTCTTGATTACTGTAAATTGCAGTGTATAAGTCGATCTCTGCAACTTGCAGCTCTCGCTCGCAAAAAAAAAAAAGGCGATTCCAGGTACAGGTCAGCGCTTCTCCCCGCTCTCCACTGCACTCTTTGTTATGTAGTTTCTCTCTGGATGGATTTGCAGCGTGCACAGATCTTAAAGCAACAGACGCATAATAAGCTATGTAAACATTGCATGCTCGTGAAGTTGAATAAATAAATAGGATGATATACGCACAGGTGGCACTAGATGTGGCTCGCATAGGTTACGAAAGTTGTATTATAGCTTGAGGCACTGACTAAAGCGAGAAAGTTTTTATTAAAGAGCAAATGGGCTGAAACTGAGAAATGACTTATAGGGGCTCTGAAACACCTTCCACAGAGATGCATAAACTTTCTCAATCACTACATTGTGTCGTCATGAACACCTGAGCCAAATAGTACACTTCTACACGCA